>CAJHQP010004405.1:0-55776 GCA_905132765.1 Moricandia arvensis | reverse complement strand
TTATGATGAAGAGTATCTCATCATTTTTAACCGAAATGACTTCCAGTTTCCTATATTTGGAGATTGAGAGCAATCTGATTCTTGATACTAAAATCAGAATGAATCACGTATGTAAGAATCTTGATTTGGACTCATTAATCTAGTGTAGAATCTACGAAGTTGAATCAATATACATTGGACTTATGAGGAAGAAGTATTCCTCCACTTTAACGCACGAAGTGAGTTACCTGCTGTTGGAGATTTGGCAATTTATTTTGATACTAATAAAGTCAGATAGAATCACGATGTAGAATCTGATTTGAACTCATATTACATCAGCTGTAGACATAACCCTGAGTTGTAATCTTTAAGATCATAGGAGTTATGATGACGAAGTTCATCCACTTTGATAAACGGTCAGAAGTGACTGCCAATTAGCCCATGTTTGGAGATTGGTCAATTTTCTTCTTGATTCTAATCAAACCAGAATGATCAAGATTTAATGAAGCTTTTTTCTGGACTGCAATGAATCAGTGCAGTAATCATCATGAAGTTGAATCAATATCATTGGATCTTATGACGAAGAGTATATCCCATCTGTTTACGAGTGATCAGTTTACCTTGTTTGGAGATTGCAATTTCTCTTCTTGATTCTATATGCAAACCAGACATAAATGCAAGATGTAAGTATAACTTGATTTGGACTCATAAATTAGTGCAGATCGATCCTGAAGTGAATCAATATCATGGAGTTATGATGAAGAGAGTTATCTGCCACCTTTTACACTCGAAGTGAGCCAGTTTCCGCTGTTGGATGATTTGGCAATTTCTTCTTATATTCTAATCGCAAAACCATAAATGGAGATCAAGAATGTAAGAAGATTTGTTGGACTCATAAATCAGTGTATAATCATCCTGAAGTTGAATCAATATCATTGGAGTTATAATGAAGAAGTTATCCCAGTTTAACGAAGTGATTCCAGTTTCCCTGTTTTGGAGATTTGACAATTTCTTCTTGATTCTATCAAACCAGAATGAATCAAGATGTACGAATCTTGATTTGGACTCATAAATCAGTGTAGAACCATCCTGAAGTTGAATCAATATCATTGGATTTATGATGAAGAAGTTGTCCCAACTTTTACCGAATGATTCCAGTTTACCCTTGTTTGGATGATTTGCAATTTTATTCTTGATACTAATAAATCAGAATGAATCACGATGCAAGAAGCTTGATTTGGACTCATTAATCAGTGTAGAATCACCCTGAATTTGAATCAATATCATAGGAGTTATGATGAAGAAGTTATCCACTTTTAACCGAGTATTCCAGTTTACCCTGTTTGGAGATTTGCAATTCTCTTGATACTAATAAAACCAAAATGATCATGATGTAAGACTTGATTTGGACTCATAAATCAGAATAGAATCACCCTGAAATGAATCAAGATCATAGGAGTTATGATGAAGAAGTTATCTCACTTTTAACGAAGTGATTCAGTTACCCTGTTGGAGATTTGGCAATTTATTCTTGATACTAATAATCAGAATGAATCATGATGTAAGAAGCTTGATTGGACTCATTAATCAGTGTATAATCACCCTGAATTGAATCAATATCATAGGAGTTATGATGAAGAAGTTTATCCCACTTTAACCGAAGTATTCCAGTTTACCCTGTTGGAGATTTGAATTTCTTCTTGATCTAATCAACCAGAATGATCAAGATTAAAATCTTAATTTGGACTCATAAATCAGTGTAGAATCATCCTGAAGTTGAATCAAATATCATTGGACTTATGATGAAGAAGTTATCTCACTTTTAACTGAAGTGATCCCTGTTTGGAGATTTGGGAATTTCCACTTGACACTAATAAAACCAGAATGAATCACGATGTAAGAAGCTTGATTTAGACTCACAAATCTATTTAGTATCACCCTAAAGTTGAATCAAAATCATAGGAGTTATGATGAGAAAGTTATCCCCACTTTTAACCGAAGTGATTCCAGTTTGCCCTGTTTCGAGAGTTGGCAATTAGTTCTTCATACTAATAAAACCAAAATGAATCACAATGTAAGAAGCTTAATTTGGACTCCTAAATAAGTTTAGAATCACCCTCATGTTGAATCAAGATCATAGGAGTTATGATGAATAAGTTATCCCACTTTAAACCGAAGTGACGCAAGTTTACAATGTTTGGAGATTTGGCAAATTTCTTTTTGATTCTAATCAAAACCAGAATGAATCAAGATGTAAGAAGATTGATTTGGACCTCATAACTAAGTGAAGAATCATCCTGAAGTTGAATCAATATCAATTGGACATATGATGAAGAAGTTATCCCACTTTTAATTGAAGTGATTCCAGTTTACCCTGTTTGGAGATTTGGCAATTTCTTTCTTGATTCTAATCAAACCAGAATGAATCACGATGTAAGAAGCTTGATTTGTACTCCTAAATAAGTTTAGAATCACCCTGAAGTTGAATCAAGATTATAGGAGTTATGATGAAGAAGTTATCCCACTTTAACCGAAGTGACTCAAGTTTCCATGTTTGGAGATTTTGGCAATTTCTTCTTGATTCTAATCAAAAGCAGAATGAATCAGATGTAGAAGATTGATTTGGACTCATAAATAAGTGATGAATCGTCCTGAAGTTAAATCAATATCATTGGACATATGATGAATCGTCCTGAGTTTAATTGAAGTGATTCCAGTTTTACTCTGTTTGGAGATTTGGCAATTTCTTCTTGATTCTAATCAAACCAGAATGAATCAAGATGTAAGAAGATTTATTGGAACTCATAAATAGTGTATAATCATCCTGAAGTTGAATCAATATCATTGGAGTTATGATGAAGAAGTTATCCCAGTTTCAACCGAAGTGATTCCAGTTTACCTTGTTTGGAGATTTGGCAATTTCTTCTTGATTCTAATCAAACCAGAATGAATTAAGATGTGAGAATCTTGATTTGGACTCATAAATCAGGGTAGAATCATCCTGAAGTTGAATCAATATCATTGGACTTATGATGAAGAAGTTATCCCACTTTTAACCGAAGTGATTCCAGTTTACCCTGTTTGGAGATTTGGCAATTTATTCTTGGATACTAATAAATCAGAAATGCAATCATGATGTAAGAAGTTTGATTTAGACTCATTAATCAGTGTATAATCACCCTGAAGTTGAATCAAAGATCATAGGAGTTATGATGAAAAAGTATCCCACTTTTAACCGAAGGATTCCAGTTTACCCTGTTTGGAGATTTAGCAATTCTTCTTGATTCTAATCAAACCAGAATGAATCAAGATGTAGGAAGATTTATTTGGACTCAATAAATCAGTGTATCATAATCCTGAAGTTGAATCAGTATCATTGGAGTTATGATGAAGAAGTTATCCCAGTTTTTAACCGAAGTGATTCCCAGTTTATCATGTTTCGAGATTTGCAATTTCCTTCTTCGATTCTAATCAAAACCAGAATGAATCAAGATTTATGAAGCTTTTATTTGGACTCATAAATCAGTGCATAATAATCTTGAGGTTGAATCAATATCATTCGGACCGCCCTTATGATGAAGAAGTTTATCCCCACTTTTAACCGACAGTGATTCCAGTTTACCTGTTGGGAGATTTGGCAATTTCTTTCTTGATCTAATCAAACCAGAATGAATCAAGATGTAAGAAATTTGATTTGGACTCATAAGTTAGTGCAGAATCATCCTGAAGTTGAAATCAATATCACTGGAGTTATGATAAAGAAGTTATCCCAGTTTAAAACCGAAGTGATTCCAGTTTACCCAGTTTGGAGATTGGCAATTTTCTTCTTTATTCTAATCAAACCAGAATGAATCAAGATGTACGGAATATTGATTTGGAATCATAGATCAGTGTAGAACCATCCTGAAGTTGAATCAATATCATTGCACTTATGATGAAGAAGTTATCCACTTTTAACCGAAGTGATTCCATTTACCCTGTTTGGAGATTTAGCAATTTATTCTTGATACTAATAATCAGAATGAATCACGATGTAAGAATCTTGATTTGGACTCATTAATCAGTGTAGAATCACCCTGAAGTTGAATCAAGATCATAGGAGTTATGATGAAGAAGTTATCCCACTTTTAACCGAAGTGATTCCAGTTTCCCTGTTTGGAGATTTGACAATGTCATCTTTATTCTAATCAAAACAGAATGAATCAAGATGTAAGAAAGCTTGATTTGGACTCATAAATCAGTTGGTAATCATCCTGAAGTTGAATCAATATCATTGGAGTTATAATGAAGAAGTTATCCCACTTTTAACTGAAGTGATTCCAGTTTACCGTGTTTCGAGATTCGGCAATTTCTTCTTGATACTAATAAACCAGAATGAATCACTATGTAAGAAGGTTGATTTGGACTCATAAATAAGTTTAGAATCACCCTGAAGTTGAATCAAGATCATAGGAGTTATGATGAAAGAAGTTATCCACTTTTAACCGAAGTGACTCCAATTTACCCTGTTTGGAGATTTGGCAATTTCTTCTTGATTCTAATCAAACCAGAATGAATCAAGATGTAAGAAGCTTTATTTGGACTCATAAATCAGTGCAGAATCATCTGAAGTTGAATCAATATCATTGGACTCATGATGAAGAAGTTATCCCACTTTTAACCAAAGTGATTCCAGTTTATCCTGTTTGGAGATTTCGCAATTTCTTCTTGATTCTAATCAAACCAGAATGAATCAAGATGCAAGAAACTTGATTCGGACTCATAAATCAGTGCAGAATCATCCTGAATTTGAATCAATATCATTGGAGTTATGATGAAAAAGTTATCCCACTTTTTAACCCGAAGTGATTCCAGTTTCCCTGTATGGAGATTTGGCAATTTCTTCTTTATTCTAATCAAACCATAATGAATCAAGATGTAAGAAGCTTGATTTGGACTTATAAATCAGTTGAGAATCATCCTGAAGTTGAATCAATATCATTGAAGTTATGATGAAGAAGTTATCCCACTTTTAACTGAAGTGATTCCAGTTTACCTTATTTCGAGATTTGGCAATTTCTTCTTGATACTAATAAAACCAGAATTAATCACGATGTAAGAAGATTGATTTGGACTCATAAATCAGTGCAGAATCATCCTGAAATTGAATGAATATCATTGGACTTATGATGAAGAAGTTATCCCACTTTTAACCGAAGTGATTACAGTTTATCTGTTTGGAGATTTGGCAATTTCTTCTTTATTCTAATCAAAAGAGAATGAATGAAGATGTAAGAAGCTTGATTTGGACTCATAAATAAGTTTAGAATCACCCTGAAGTTGAATCAAGATCATAGGAGTTATGATGAAGAGGTTATCCCACTTTTAACCGAAGTGACTCAAGTTTACCATGTTTGGAGATTTGGCAATTTCTTTTTGATTCTAATCAAAATCATTAATGAATCAAGATGTAAGAAACTTGATTTGGAATCCTCGCGATACCGCATCTTTCATGTACTGCATAATAGCAGACGAGATGTGAATGGCATCGCTTATCGGCATCTAAATGACTACTTTCTCAAAGGCTTTCTTGAATATTGTTTTTTCTAGCTGCTTCTTCTTCTTCTTAGCATTTTTGGAGGAAAGTAGGGTTTTGGTTGGTAGACATTTGTTTCTAACTGGTTCGGTTGGTTTTAGATCAGAGTGTTGATTGCTTCTTACTTCAGGAGTGTCGATCGATTTTAGGTTCGGAATGTTGTTCGACTCTTAGTAATGAGTGTCGGTCGTTATTCGTACTTCCGTGCTCTTTCCCTTCAGTTTAGTAAACAATTCCTCAAGGTCATCACTCTGGTCCAATCATTAAGTTTCGGGAGGTATTTCGGGATCTTGCTTGTCAATTTCGATAGGAAGCGATTTTTTCTTTTTCATCTGTCGCGATTTTTACGATTGTGATCCTCTCTTTAACTCCAGGGGTGAGTTGCCTACCGCTTCGTAAAGCTACAAACATTGTAATGGCTCCTGTGGTTAGCATCCGTTTTAAAAGGTAAGAATCATCCTCTCTCTTGATGGACATAGCGTTATTCGCCACTTGGTTGTCGATCCTCTTAATGTGTTCGCTCAGAGTTTCGAATTTTTCTGTCATCTCCGAGTATATCAGATCTAACTTTTCATTGAGGTCGACGTCTATTCTAGGGTATCCTGTGAAGACTTGATTCATTTTGACTTTGAAATACTTTCGTGTCTGTTCACAGTGGTGTCGTAGTTGCTTGTGAAATTGCCAGCGCTTTCCCTAAATTGTTGGTCATTCAGACTCTCATACAGAGAACTCAACTCGGTTTTTCGAAGTTGGAAGAAACAGCATCGTCCTTACCATAATGTTGAGAATAAGCTATGTCGACCAGAAGGGTCACAACAGATGCCAGAGTCTTTCAAACTCAGATCGAGTGCTTCTCCTCTGCGAACATTGGTGGTTCCTTCCTTTCGGTGTCTCTCCTTTGGAAAGCTCTACCTTAAGCTATGTTTTCTATCAGCCTTTTAGCACTTGCAGGCTTCGGGTGCCAAAGTTCCCCTCGCTGCTGGATCAAGGATGGTTTGATAGTCTATATAAAGTGCTGATGAGTTGGGCTTCTGAGAATCCATGTTGTGGGCACGAAAGCTTGTAGCTCTTGAACCTTGACCAGGCGTTTTTAAAGGATTCGCGGCTTCCTTGAATGAATGTGGATATTTCTTTCCTCGCTTCCTAGTATCTCTCCGCGTCAAAGCAGTGATTGATGAAAGCGCTTCTAATCTCTTCCCAACAAGTCAGGGATCCTGGTTCGGCCACCTCCTGGCGTCACCTTCAAGGGAAAAAGGAAAATTTTGCAGCGATTGAAATCGTCATTCACCATGTCTTCTAGCATCTCGATGTGATCGTTTGGGTGTTCAGTATGAAAACCACTAAATTGAGTTTTGCGCGCCATATTCGATATCAAGCTCAGAGCCTCATGTATGGTTATCAGATAATTGGATTGCAGATCAATTGGAATAGGTCCTGCTGGGTTTTAGGTATTAAAGCATTGGTAATTCATGCTTTATTTCACTCTTTGTATATTTAGTGATTTGATTAGGGGTTGCAGCCCCCTGATCATTAATGAGTTGGCTTGTTTTGGTTGCTTTTATTGTTCATTGGTTATATCATGAGTGCATTATTATTATCAGAATCAGTAAAGGCATAGTTACCTGCTTTCGGCTGATCGGTATCGATCGATGTCAATGGAAGGGTGTCGCCCGACAGTAGTAGACTAACGTCGATCGATTCCGGATTATCTCCGTCAATTGATTATTGTTGTCCTGAATCCATATTCTCTCCTTTAAGTACATGCGTCATGAGGATCAGGGAAAGAATAATTTAGCAACAATAAAGTAAAAATCTAGACAATATTCTAAACGAAATCTAATGGCAATAAGAAAGTTTCCCCGGCAACGGCGCCAAATTTGATGTTCTTATATCACTTTCAAGTTAACCCAATTTCCCACTTTTACTCTCTCAAATAAGAGGTTCATTGTAGTACTTAGGGAGTGAATCCACAAAGACTCTAGGATTGCACAATAGACTTATTGCTTTTGAATTAAAGCTAGATGAATGATAATAATAAGAAAAGTGATTTCAAGATTGATTTGGTGTGTGAAGATTAAATTAATGGATTATACTTATGGGAAATTCTCATGTAGGATTAGGTAATGCAGACTAATAGATTGCTAGGGTTATAATTAAGTACCGTTCTCGAACTAAAAACTTGGGGTTTAGCTGATCGCTCTCGCGCATCTCAGCTGAGTGTCGATCGATGTTCACAAAGTGGTGTCGATCGACGCTCATTCCAAACAGTAATGGTTTCACGTTTGATGGGTTCTCTAAACTTCCAATTCAACTCTCATTTGTTACCAGTTACTTAGATTGTTCAAGAGAGGTTCATGGTCATAACTAAGCTCTCGCTTGCGTTGTAGAACCCTAACTTCTAAGATTGAGATGATCAAATTCAACTTAGCAGTAAGAGAAACTTAAACAAAGAACCAAAAAGATTACCCTAACTATTCTATAAAATCAGCAAGACATTACTACCATTGAGACCCCTAAATCTAACAATGAATTACTCAGACATAGCAATAAAGAACATGATTAAAGTCTGAATAAATTGCATAGAATAAACTGAGTAAAAAGATAAGGAGTTCAAGATCTTCTCTGTAATGATGATAAGATCTCTCTCTCCAATAGATGTAACAAGGTGTTCCAACTCTCAACTCTAAAGCTTGTGTCTAATTAGAAGACAACTTTCTCTTAGGTATTCTAGTCTTAGGTTAAAACTTTGATAGAAAACTCTAATAAATAGTCTAAATTTCGGCCAGGGACTTTTCCTGCAAATGATGGAACTTCTGGGTAAAACTTGTAATTTCTTAAGCCTTCATTAATCTCGCAGTCGACTTGGCTGTCGATCGACGCACAGTGTGTGACATCGATCGATGGTTCACGGATAAACTGGATCCGACTCTGAAATTCTGGCTGAGCATCCTATGTGCTCCAAAATGTCCCAAAAGATCCAATTGCTTCCAATGAGTACCTAGACCTGTAAATACTCTAAAATAGTACCAAATGCATATAAAATACTCTAAAACACTATATATCATGGGTAAAATAGGTAAAATCCATGACATATCAACTCTCCCAGACTTAACATTTTACTTGTCCACAAGCAAACAAAGCCTGTGAAAGAGGTTTTGAAAAATGAAGACTCACATAATGTCTAAGTATAACTATCACCCTACTTTGTTGCAACCACATCAGATCAAATCAATCAATGAGAAACTTTATATACCCTATCCTAGTATAGCAACCAAATTCATTCTACCAACAACTTAGCAAATACTAGCTTGACTCACTGTAATAACCCTCTTAAGCATATATAATTTTGGTTGAGAAAATTCAGTAAGTTCAGTTTGGAGATTGGACGATCAGATTAAAAAATAAAATCGACCCAGTGAATTAATGTCTCGACGGGACATGTGGTCGAAAGGCCTCCCACTGAGATTTCTGGTCGAGTGTTAACTATTGCGGTCGAGTTGTACTGAAGCTGGACAAGTTTATTTGAGAGCAGGACGAGAATTAACGGACAAGAATTTTTTTGTCGAAAGTTGTCCAAAGGTATCGACCAGCTTCATAAAAGGTTCATGACCCGTCTTGTGCCTTTCACCAACCTTCCTGCTTGCTTCATTCAAATGATCATGTGATTGTCACAAGCTGCCTGCCTGCTTGGTTAATAAGTAAGGCATGTGCAAGTCACAAGCTACTTGCTTGCAGCTTCCTTCATGTGAGGGAAAGAACAGCAGCCAAGCTGCTGAGAGTGATCAAATAGGTCACCACCTGTCCTCTCCCTGCCTTGCCTTGTGAAGAGGGAAACCCTCACCTGAAGTAACTTCCTCAGATATTTAACTCCCTCTCCAGCTACTTGGTCGTCCATTACTGCAAGAAAAAAACAGAGAAAAATCAGTGAGACCTTGAGAGAAAAATCAGAGAAAAACTGTGAGAAAAGTCCAGGAAAAATCATGGGAGTCAAGTGAGCTTGGATGACCCTTTCTCACCCTATTATAACTTTAACCAGTGAGTTTTGGTGTGTATAAGAGGTGAAGAGTTGGAATCCTGAAGTTGATAATCACCATGTACTTCAGCCTTTGATTTTTTCGGTAAGATGTGTGTGGATCAGTTTTCTGTGAACAGTTCTGTTGGTTTGGCTGCACTTGATATTTTTCTGAATGAAACCTACCTTGGCTTCATAGGTACTGATCATGTTAGGCGTGGATTCAACTATAAGTGGTGTACCAGTTAAATTCAGAAGGTTGTTGATTTGAATCGGTAAGAGTTTATGTGTTTGATGAGATCAGTTTGATAAGCTTCAGTCCCCTGTTTCAGTTCTGTTTGTTGAGAACCAAGTGCTGCGTATTGATTAGCCTGTCAGGTTTAGTTGAATAAGTTCATATATGATTCAGTCTTTTTTGGTTCATGATTGAATCTGTCTCATTGAATCAGTAGCTGAACTAGTGTGAATGTCTGAATTAAACCGAACAGATGTATCTTGTCTTGAACTAATGTTATATGAACTGGGAAGACTAAGGTCTGAACTTGTCAAGTACTTATATAGTCTAGCAGAACAAATCTGAGCTGTTGTGAACTGATTAGAACCGGTGTTACTTGAACTTGATCTGAGCTGAACTTGTTCTGTTATGAATCATCTTAGCTGAACCGATATGTTTTTTAGCTAAGCTTAACCGGTCAGATCATGGTGTGAACTAAATTTTCCTGAATCAAAATATCTGAGCTGAGTTGAGTTTCTTCTTGAAGTGGACTGATTAACCTTTGTTCCAACCGTTATGTTATTGGTTCAGATGGTCGAGGTCAGTGGTATGACCAGCCGAAACATGTCTTGTCCTCATTCTACATTGGGAGTGATCAGCAATTGGAGAACGTTTACCTTGAGCTCGAGTCTAGTCTTCCTTAGCCAATCTCATGGATTCAAAGGTGAGTCTAGATAGATGACTGATGAGTTATGAACGAGGGTTGCTTGAGTAAAATAAATAATTATGGGTGATACATAAGTAAGTCTCTTGAACTATATTAACTTGCGAAGTGTTTACATATTATAAACACTTAAGAAATATTGTGAATTATTATTTGAGGTTTATCCTAAGCCTTAGTACTTGTTCTCAAGTACTAATATAAAAGTATATTATTAAGTATATAAGTATGAATCATGTGAACTCTTATCATATTCCTCTCCCTAAAGTCTCCGCTTTACCGTGACTTGTTCCTGCGAGTGGAACAAGGTCATCAAGACACGACGATGGGATCGCACCCTGGAGGCCGTGTAACTGCATGCAGCGATAGATGTTCGATGTTGGAATATTTGATGGAGATGATGGTTATATTTATTTTTCTTGTTATGGTCGGTTAACCTTGGTGGTTTTCTGGGTTTAGCATATATATATATATATATATATATTATACGTATGAGTGAGTAGGCGGGTATCGTGGAGGTGATGTTTAAGATATGATTCACATCGATGGAATGATAGGCCTTATATATATAATAATTTTGGAATTTATTTCCTCTGCCTTCAAACGGTGTCGATTGGCTCAGGATACTATTAATATGTGTTGGGGGTGCAGGATTACACTTCAGTGAGTAACTAGTTACTCATGACTCATTTGTGATGGAGGTAACTAGTAGGCGGGAGACCTTTACTCTAGGACGGAAAGGAACATCATTAGCCAGCGATAGTTTTATTATCCTTGCAAAGTAGTTTTTATATATCCTATGTATAAAGTTTGTTGACCGAAAACCTCGAGGTTAATCATTAATATTTTGTAAGATGCTTTTGAAAGAATATTATATAGAATCTGAGACAAAACTTGGTTGTTTTCTTTTTCTCTCCTCAATCTGAACTTGTTATCAGTGATGCTTGTGATGAACTAACCTGTTTTTAACTGGTGGCAACCGAGTAGCCTTGATTCACTGTCTCATGTCATAGAAGAAAATGCAGCAGGAGAAGAACAAAAGAGTTCACCATCAGAAGAAGTGTTGGAGCAGCCAAAAACACTGAAGCAGAAGCTGAAGATAAGTCATTCTCTTTGGACTCTCAAAAGCACTGTAAGGAACTTGTTATGGTTAATTCTGTGTCTGACATGTTTGTTATGGATAGTTCTGATGATGAGAAACGTTTTAGTCTTGACAAAGTGAAAGAATATTGTTTTTCAAACTTTGTTTTTGATAACATGATTTATTCTTTTAAGAAACTTTAACCAGATAAATTCTCTGATCAAAAACGTTTTCACTGTGATCATAACATCAATCTTGGTCTTGTTTTGAGTTTTGAGAAGTTCCCTTGGACAGCAAATCGACCAAGGTTGCATACCGCTCCTAGGGGTTCATCATTTGGTATCAGAGCACCACTTTGAAGTTCGGTACAAGTTTATGGATGTTCTTCATTTAAAGCTCTTCATCTTCTGATCATGAACAAGCTAAGGGAAAGAATGTCTCTTGGGATAGAAATAAATCACGAGGAGAAAGCAGCACGCAAAGCAACTAGAGAGTTGTTGCAAGGAAGGAAAATTTCGATTTAGATTCCATCATTTAACGGAAGAGTTTGATCCATATTCACACAATGATTGGGAAAAAGAGTTGGAGTCGATCTTTGGCTGTCACAACTACACAACAGAGAAGAGGTTTCGTGTTGCAGTTACTGGGTTGTGTGCGTATGCCCTCGATTTGTGGAATCAGGTTGCTAACACCAGGAGACGCACTGAAGAGCAACATGTTTCTTTTTGGTTTGAGATGAAGAAAATACTGAAGAAAAGGTTTGTAGCCAAGTGTTATGGTCAAACTGATTGAAGAGGTTGCATAATCCATCTAGTACAGCTTGGGCACGACCTATAGAAAGAAAATCCAGCAGCATCTGGGCATCTCAACAAGGGATGAAACAAAGTAGATCAAATAAGGCAGAATCAAATCCAATCATAGAGACTCCATCGGCCAGAACTGAACAGAGGAGGAATGATGGTCTGGAAAATGGCTGCAGGGATTCAAGGAGAAGGTAAATTAAAGGCTCACAGTCACACGTCCTCCCTAAGCCCCACGTCCACCCCTTGAACCAGAACCGGTCAAGTCCTGTCCAGGAAAGCCACTCAGCAGATCAGCTGCATCAATAGGAGGAACCAAGGCTGTAAGTTTTTGTAATACCTGTCCAAAATGTGGCTGAAGAAGTGGTTGCTAATGGATCAGAAGCTGCTCATGAGAAGAAGCACATAATGGTTTGCAGTTCAGGTGCATTTCATAAACCATTTGCCTGTGAATTTCTGGTCAAACCAATTATTTGGATTAAGAACAGACTCGTGGAGTATTTGGGACATGTCAAGGGGCTACAACACTTCATATTTTAGCCAGGAATAGAGGCGTGTGTGCACAGGAGCAAAAGCAACACCTTGGTTGAAGCAACAACACAATGGAAGCAAGATAAGGTCGGTTCTATCAGCGTAGGAGGTCCGGATTTGAGGACAAATCCTCTTAAAGGAGGAGGGGGATGATGTAACCATTACCAGCAGCCATGTCAAGTATGTAAAGCAAGGTACGAACCAGCTAAGCAACTGATCATAGCTTGGCTTAACGGGCTGTCTATGAGCCTAATCAGTATGATCCATGAAGTATTGGATCGTGAGAAGCATATGGGCTTTTCTAGGTAGTGTTGGGGTTTTAAATATGGTATTTGTCTTTTATTTAGGTTATAGGAAAACAATATAGAGAAGAAACCGAGACAACATCAGAACCACAAAGATCAAACTTGGGATAACCGGAAATGAGAATATCGACGTAGCTGTTCGGTCCACTTCTCAATCAGTTTTGACCCAGGCTTCAAAGATACATGTATTGGCCCATTTTAGGAGTATGCTCTTCATTGTTCAGAGTCAAGGTCTTTTCTACTGGTCAAGAAGTCAACAAGGCTATTAAATGTTTTGGTTTCTCAAAGTTTAAGACCTAGCAATGTTTGGTCAATTCAAACTTGTTTTTCTTAATTTCATGAAGTATATTTCGACCAGATTTACTCTAAATAAGCTATGTATGCATATGTAATAATCATTCAACACTTTTAATAAAAAAAAATTTCTCTTTAATCTTGTTGAATTCTTTGTTCTTCGGAACATCGTGGATCACGTTTGCACGGTGACTTGTGCGGTCCAGGGAACTTCTACACAAGTGTTTGATCCTTCCTCAGATCCTACACTGAAGTTCATCATTTCATATTCGACTTCATTCCAAAATTCCCTCATAACCAGTGCTTGTTCGAACCAAAAATCAGAGTGGCCGTTCCTAGGGGTTCAGCTTTAAAAAAGGAAAAAAAAAATAAAGAAAGAAAGAAAGAAGAAAAGGGATCGAAGAGAAATCCGGTCTCAAGCTTGGTAAAATCGGGGCCCGGAAAAAATCTTGCAATCTGTCTCTCTTCTTCTTTTCTATTGATTTACCATTTGATTCCTTGGAGATTTGCACTGAGTTTGATTGTTAGTTCCCTTGAAACTTGGAGATATTCACTAGAGAATCATTTGTGAGAGAGATAAACACTTTTGAGAGAAACACCTTGTGAGATCTTGTTGCTTTTAATGTTTGTTAAGTGATTTCAGCATCAAGATGTTTGGAGTTTAAAGATTAAGCAGCCTGGAGAATATCCCACAGCATGACCGATTCAATTTTTCTACTAAAGCCTTGTTAGAAAAGAAGCAAAATATTTTGAAATCAGAATATGCAAATGCTTCTAACAATTCTTATTTTGTGCAGGAAAGGACACAGCCAAGAAGAACTCTGGAGAGGCTTACTAGCAGACACAGAGAGCAGCCTAGACCATCCAGGGATGAAACAGTTCATGATCATTGGCGTGATGATCAAAAAAGTTACCCCAGATCTAGAAAACTCGATGATCAGTTCAATAGAAACCAGCACTATGATGACTATGAGAAAAGGTTGTTCCTAGCACCTAAAGCCGTGGAGGAGAGGCATAGAAAGAGTACAACCACGTCCAAATCCATAAGAGATGAAGCAGTGAGCCAAAGGCCATGTTATTCTAAGGACAAATCGGCTAGACCAAAGACAAAAACAGAACCGCTTTCACCACTTAGCCAAGGAACTAGAGGTACTTCCAAACTTCTAATTTTATTTTGCTGATGAGTTTGTTACGTGTCATGGCAGGAATCAGATTACCAAGGACGTTCCCATGGTGCCTAAGGACAGCAATGAAGGAAGTAATGAGCAACATGAGAACTTGTTCCAGACTAGAGTTTTGGTTCAGAACAAAGTGTGCAGTATGATCATTGATGGAGGAAATTGTGCAAATGTGGCAAGTTCAACAATGGTGAAGAATCTTGGTTTTAAAACTAAGAAGCATACACAGCCTTACCAGCTGCAATGGTTGACTGATAATGGAGTAATGAAGGTGACCAGACAGGTGTTGGTATAATTTTCCGTTGGGTGCTATGAAGATGAAGTTCTTTGTGATGTTTTGCCTATGGAATCCACTCACATTCTTCTGGGAAGGCCATGGCAGTTTGATCACCAAATTACTTATAATGGACTCACCAACCGGTTCTCTTCCTGTTCAAAGGTAAGAACATCAACTTAGTTCCTTGTCTCGATTGGAAAGCTCAACAAGATCAGCAACATTTGAGCAAGAAGAAAGATCAGGCTGATAGTAAATCCGTGAAGCCACTAACCTTTTTCAGATACTCCTTGAAATCTAAGTGTTTACTTCCATCTTCTCCTTCTGATATTGTGCTTGAAAATAAACAAACTTGCGATGAACTTAACCATCTTGAACCAGTACAGCGAGTAGTATTGTTTCTTTGTCAATGGATTGAAAGAAAACCCAATAGAAGAAGCACGAAAGAGTTCAGCACCAGGGAAAATGTTGGAGCAATCAGCCAGCACTGAACCAAGGGCGATTCCTCAGTCGATCTCCTGTGAAAGGCAAACGCACTGTAAGGATCATGAGTTGATTTTCTCTGCTCCTCATGAAAACATTTTGATAAAGTAATTTTCTCTGCGGGAACATGTATTTACTTGGTTGAAAAATGCTTTGCTTGAGTATATATCATTCCATGACTTGTTTTCATTGAGCTATGAATTGAAAGAAATTTGGAGTGGGAAAAATCATGAACCGAAACTTCTTAGACCCAGAGAATGAATTTGATTTCGTTCATGTTAAGAAGTTTTCGAAGTTGGGCACTTTCTCATTCTTTTCCTACAATTTCACATTTTTACTTGATTTTAAAACATTTAAACCAATTTTTGGCACTCAGTTTACTCTCTAGATGTTACACACGTGCTTGATTGATTTTCCTAAGAGCTTGAATCATGTTTTGATGTCTTAAGGATAGAGAAACCCTTTGATTATTTCTTTCACATATTTGATGTGGTTTCTCTAGTTGTTTTGAAAGAACAGGATAAGCATGATTATTTCCCAAGGGGAGCAAGCACAGGAGGTCGACAAAGGACTTATGTATCAGGAACTTGGAATTTGAAGTACTTCAGGAAACAACTTCAATAGTCCAAGGAAGTTTTATTTGAAACTCTACTATGCTTACATACTCTCCTATTTGATCATTTTCTTAGTATCTGATTTGTTACCTTTAAATGTAGGGGATACAAATTTGAGGACAGATCTTTTTAAAGGAGGAGGGGATGATGCCACCCTGATCAGCTATGCAACCTTGGACGAGCTAAGACCAGCAGATGACACCGAGGACAAGCTGAAACCAGCTGAAGTGAGTATATATGAGCTTGGTGAGCTGGATGAGCTGAATACTCAAGTGAGATGGACTGACACTATCCTACAAGATCTGAGTTGGACTAACACTCACTTTGACGAGCTGAGCGAGCTGGTTCCATCTTCTGAGCTGGTTTGACCACCCGAGAAGCTACAATCGACCAACTCCATTTTTGATGAACCAATCCCATCTCTTGAAGGTTATAAGACATATTCATGGGCCAAAATATTTCAGAAAATGTAAGGAACACGTTTTGGATCAGTTGGCGTTTTTTGATTTGGTTTGGGTCGAACTAAGGATCCAAAAGAAGTTGCTTTGTTTTTCTGGAAATGGATTTCGACCAGGCCTTACACAAGTGATTTATTAGCCCATTTTTCATCAATAGAAGACGAAGAGGGCTCAGGGTAATTCAAGGTCGTGGGAGGCCAAGGGGGCAGTCCAATTTTCAGTCCATAAAATAATTTAGTCAAGTCTTTGTTTGCATTTTTTATGTCTTTTTTAGCTAAGTCTTTTCGGTTTCTACAACTTGTAAGAATATAAAAAGAGGTCTAAGAGCCACGAAATAAGCAGACTATTTTGATTAAAAATTGTTTGTTTGAGAGTGAATCTCTTTGTTCCTTTGGAACTTTCGATTTCCTTAGTGTGTTATATCTAAGGATCAAACCGGTGTAATCAGGAGGTATTCCACAAGCTATTGTGTGACCATTCTACCACCAAAGAGTGTTTTGTAGTGTTAAATAGTTTCAGGTGTCCGAGTTCTTACACTCTCCTTGGTTCTACACGAAGCAAAATCCTAAAGTTCACCGCCGATCTTTTAAAAGAATTGCTGCTAGCATCAGGCACTAGGTTTAACATACCTTCCTATTGTATCTACACGAGTCGAAAGAAGCTTAGGATTATCCCATTACCACCATGGAGTGAAATATCTTGGAAGGATCCAAACAAAGTTATCCATAAGCTTGGCCAGGTCGCATCAAGGTTGACCCTAGGATGATGATACCACTTGATGCAACCTTGGTCGTGTTGCTGTCCCTGAATGCACTTAAGAATGGTATGGGGATAATCTTAAGCTTCCTCAGACTCGAGTAGACCCAACAGTAGGTATGTTAAACATAGTCCCTGATGCTAACGATGATCCTTCAGAAGATAGGCAGTGAACCTTAGGATGATGCTTCGTGTAGAACCAATGAGGAGAATAAGAACTCGACACCTGAGCTATTTAAACACTCAACAAAAACCTTTGGTGATAGAATTGGCACACAAGAGTTTGCGGAATAACCCTTGATACACCGGTTTGATCCTTAGATATGACACACTAAGAAATCAAAAGTTCCAAAGGAACAAAGAGATTCACTCTCAAACAAACAAGTTTGTAATCAAAATGGTCTGAAACAAACCCATAATCAAGTTATATGACCTCTCCTTGGGCTGCAACACTTCTTCTTGGGAAACTTGATCCAAAACAGCTTCATAAGGTTTCTTGGACTTGAATTTCGTGGCTGATCCATCAGAAAGAGATAATGGATCCTTAAATTTGGTTTTGAACTCCTTTTCGGCTGAGAGAAACAAATATGTTCCATCATTTTCTTTGGGTCTAAAATCACTTGTCCAGCTAGGTCCATGGCAGTTTTAGTGTCACTCTCATTCAGCTCAGCTCGTCCTTGTGTAGTGTCACTAAGCTGGTTTCATCTCATTATGCTCCAAGTTCAGCTCATTCAGCTCCAAGGTAGTGTCACTTAGCTCATCCAGCGTAATCAACTCAATCACACTTACTTCAGCTGGTTTCAGCTCATGCACACTCTCTTCAGCTAATTTAAGCTCGCCCACCCTCTCTATCAGCTCTTCCTCAGTCTCCCCAGCTGGTTTTTGCTCAGTATGCTTGCTTTTCATCCATCCCGGCTTGCCCTTTGTTGGATATTCAGCTGGCTCGGTCAGGATCACATCGGGTCTTCTGATGTTTGGTCTAGCTTGGACCACTATATTCATGTTGATACTCTTTTCTGGTCGAACCGCATTTCCCAACCAGGCCGCTCCATTTCCGGATCAGGTTTTATTTCCCTCGCCTGCTTCCTTATTTCCCGACCACCCGTTGATGTCCGATCCTTCATCCTCCGGTTTGTCCATGTTAGTAGCAGTCGGTTCGTCCAGGTTTAGCTTTAGAGAGTTTACCCGATCATCTCCTTGTCTTTCTCCATGAGCGATCACATCATCCAGAGGTGTGGTTGGCTTAAAACCATACACAAACTCAAAAGGTGAAAGCTTAGTAGGCAGAGTGTGTAACTCGGTTATAAGCAGACTCAATGAAAGGTAGACAATCAAGCCAATTCCTTAACTTCTTAAAAACCATGGCTCTTAATAACGTGGAGAGTGAGCGGTTCACAACCTCAAGTTGTCCATCAGTTTGGGGATGGCAAGTTGTTGAGAAGAGCAGCTTAGTACCCATCTTTCTCCAAAGAGTTCTCCAAAGGTGGCTCATGAACTTTGTGTCCCTGTCAGAAAAAATATTTCTAGGAATACCATGAAGTTTTACCACTTCTTTGAAGAATAAATCAGCAGTTTGAGAGGCATCATTGGTCTTGGTTTCAAGGAATGAAATGTGCCATCTTGTAGAACTTGTCTACTACCACAAAAATAGAATTCTTGTTTCTGATCTTTGGAAATACTAATACAAAATCTATGGAAATATCTTCCCAAGGTAGGTAAGGAATAGGCAATAGAATATATAATTCATGAGGACGTAACCTGGATTTTAACTTGAGACAAATGATGCATCTTGCACAGAACTTCTCTTACATCCCTTCTCAAGTGTGGCCAAAAGAAATGCTCAGCTACAATACATAGGGTCTTATCTCGACCAAAGTGTCCCATGAGGCCTCCAACATGTGCTTCCCTTAGTATAAGATCATGCACTGAACCTTGTGGAATTCACAGCCTCTTGTCTCTGAAGAGAACTCATCTTGTTGAAGAAGGACTAAAATGAGCCTTGCTTACTGCTTGTAGATGTCTCTAAAGTCAGGATCTTCTCCATACCGATCCTTGATATACTCAAAACCCATAAATTACCCTCCAATAAAGAGATAAGCGCATGTCTTTGGATAAGGCATCAGCTACAATGTTCTCATTTCCTTCTTGTACTTGATCGCATAGGGGAAATCACTCCACAAACTCTAAACACCTAGAATGCCTCTTCTTCAAAGTTGTTTGCCCTCTCAGATACTAAAGTGTCTCATGGTCATTGTGCATCAAAAACTCATTGTATAGGAGATAATGCTGCAAAGTTTCCAATGATCTCACTAAGGAATGCAGCTCCTTATCATAGGTGGGGTAGTTGAGAGTTGCTCCATGCATTTTCTCACTGAAGAATGCTACTGGCTTTCCTCCTTGAGTTAACACAGCTCCTATAACTGTTCCTGAGGCATCACATTCAATCTCAAAAGTTTTATCAAGTTAGGATATACCAAAACAGGAACATTAGTAAGGCTATCTTTAAGCTTTTGGAAAGCTTCTTCCTGTTCAGTTCCCCATTTTAAGGCCACGTCCTTTCTTGATTTTGAGGTCAATGGGGCTGCAGTGGTGCTGAAGTCCGTGATAAATCTCCTATAGAAACTTTCAAGACCATGGAAACTTCTCACATGGCCGATTGTTATTGGACTAGACCAATCTGGCACGGCCTTGACCTTCTCTTCATCTACCTTTAGTCCCTGTGAGCTAACAACAAAGCCTAGGAAGGCTAATTGATCAGTGCAAAATTTACATTTCTTGAGGTTAACATATAGATGCTCTAAGTGCAATGTTTCTAAAACGTTCTCAATATTCTTAACAACAACAAACTTACAGCTGTATTCCCTGAAGACATGGTTCATGAGGCGCATGAAAGTGCTTGGAGCATTGCTGAGGCCAAATGCCATGACTAGCCATTCATAGAGACCTCTCTTGGTCTTGAATGTGGTTTTTCACTCATTACCTTCATTAATTCTGACTTGATGGTATCCACTCTTCAGTTCTATCTTTAAAAAGATTGTAGCACCACTAAGTTCATCTAGCATGTCATCAAGCCTTGGTATTGGATGTCTATACTTGATAGTTATGTCATTGACGGAACGACAATCAACACACATCCTCCAAGTTCCATCTCTCTTTGGCACTACGAGAACAGGAACAACACAAGGGCTTAGACTCTCCCTTATGTATCCCTTGTCCATCAAGTCTTGCACCTGCCTTTCCAATTATGTGGCTTCTTCAGGATTCACTCTATAGGCTGTCCGGTTTGGTTGTCACGCCCCGATCCTCGGTAGGATCATGTGCATGACCATGGGTCGAGGAAACAAGATGCATATCACTCTGATCAAGGGGCAGGCGATTGATGGTCAAGATAGGGTTAAGTATTTAAGGACTTAACCAAATGAGAGGGAGAGAAACGAGTTAGAAGATTTCGGCGACTGTTACGGTTGCTAGGCGAAGTAAATGGATAGCTCGAGCAGCTAGACATAGCTCGATCAAGCTCAGTCTAGCTCAGTCCAGCTCAGTTCATTCAGCTGAGCTATCAGCTCACTCATCTGGACCAGCTGGGGATCATCTTAACTCAGCTTGCCGGACTGTTTGGGTCTCGGGCAGTTAGACCGGGTCTGGGGCAGTTAGACCGGGTCTGGGCTGGTGGTGGGCTGGTTATTCCGGCCATGAGGGCTAGGGTCCGGTGGACTCTTGGGTAAGGATGTGGGCTAAGGCTGGAGGGTCTGGGTCTTGGATTGGGCTTTATCTCGACCCAGGATGGGGCAGTTATAGGCGAAGGGATGTGGTTGATCAAGGGGTGGCAACTTATCGACCAAGTCATGCCCCATTCGCCAAGCAAGTTATGTCTGTTCGTGGGGAAAGTCCTGGCCGATCATTCTATATAAATAGGGACCCTCTCTGTTGATTACCCATCATGAGTTTCCAGAGTAAAAACTCAGAGAAATATCGTGAGAGAGAAAGAGAGAGAGATTTCCGGCCAAAAGAAGGCCAAGTGTGGTGGTTATTTTCTGGCGAGTTCTATAGTTTTGGGGAAGGCAATTTCCGATTCTAGAATGGAAGGATCTAACAAGGAGAAGGTCGTGGGAAACCAAGAGACTGGTTCCAAGGTATGTGTAGGGCCGGCGATCCATCAGCTTAAAGGTGCGGCCCCATCGACGAAGTCTAAGGTCGGATCGGTTCAGTGGTTACATCATTTTCTCTTATATATTTCATTTCATTCTTCTTATTCTCTTTCTTGTTTACACGAAGGGGTGTAATGGTTGGGTCCAAGGGATGCGTCTCTAGGCTTCATGCGAACACATCCCAACCGCAACCTAGACATGGGTCGGTTGGAAGGACCCAAAAGGTACGAGGGCCAAGAGGCATGAGCCACCAAAGGTCACGAGTCACTAAGGGTACGATTCGCCAAGGGTTGTGAGTTACCAAGGGTTATGGGTTACCAAGGGTTATGAGTTACCAAAGGGTACGAAGTACCAAGGGTTGCGAGTATCAAAGGGTGCGAGGACCAAAGGTTTCCGTCAGCCAAAGGGTGTCATCGACCAAAGGGTGCCATCGACCAAAGGGTGCCATGAACCAAGAGGTGCCTTGTTCCAATCGGGTTCATTGGATACGGTTATGCCCAATCCACATGGATCAGTCCATGACTGTTTAGTCAAAATACATACGGTCAATTTACTCGAACCATGAGACTCGAGGACTGGTTGGTTTCTCAACAATCCGGATGGGTGTTGGGGTCTCACTCAGTTGTATGGATTCAGGTATGGAAGTCATAGGGATTATAAGCCAGACTTCAAGGTTACCGGATGACACTAGAACCTGCCGGATGGGCGGATTGGTCTAAGAGGACATCTCTGTAACCAAGTGTTTGCGATGACACAGATGGTCACTCCTCTAGTGAATTCATCGGTTGGTCAAGCAACACCAGGAGATACGGCTATTCCCCTAGATAATGGTCAGGCTGGAAGCCCAACAGAGGTGGTCGAGATCGACCCACCTACAAGGTTCACGAGAAAGGTGGACTATCTGAGTTTGTTGGAACACATATCCCGTCTGGGAACCCAATATTTCTCAGGTAGTACCAACCCTATCGTAGCAGACGACTGGAGAAGCCGGCTGGCCCGGAACTTTCAATTCGACTCGTTGTCCCGAGGATTACAAACTGACATTGCGATCCACTTCCTGGAAAGGGATCCACATAATTGGTGGGTTGGCTTTGGATAAGCGCACCAATGGGAACCTCCAAAGTTTTGCGGAGTTTAAAGTGGAATTCAACCGCAAATACTTTCCTCCAAAAGGATGGGACGGCTGGAATCCAAATTCCTAGATATGGTTCAAGGCCGTAGGACCGTATGGGAGTACAAGGAGGATTTTAATCGGCTTAGGCGGTTTATGGGAAGGGAGCTTGAGGACGAGGCACTCCAGGTTTGTCGTTCATCTGTGGCTTAAGGCCCGAGCTGAGGACCCACTACTCGATCCGCACCTTCAGCACGGTGGCGGACATGCGTGTTGTTTACTGTTCTAACAGGATATAAATATCCTACACAATTAACTATCAAATTAACCCTTAATCCTAATACACAAAATAATACTCTTGCCAACAGAGATCAGGTGTAGTACTTAGGGATCGAATCCATAGAGAACAATAGCACACAATAGATTTCTTATTCCTAAAGTTAAGTTGGGTGATTATATTATATATTGGTAACAAGTAATCAGTCTAAGGAAATGTACACCCTATCATCCTCAGACTAGCGGACAAGTAAGAGTATCCAACCGTCATATCAAATAAATCTTAGAAAAGACGGTATGATCAACCCGTAAAGATTGGTCTTTGAAGTTAGATGATGCACTTTGGACATACCGAACAGCGTTTAAGACTCCATTAGGAACTACCCCATTCCACTTAATCTATGGAAAATCTTGCCATCTCCCTGTAGAGCTAGCGCATAAAGCCGAATGGGCCATAAAAAAAAGATAAACTTTGATGCTAAATCCGCAGCAGAAAAGAGATTAGTTCAGGCTAAATGAGCTCGACAAAATCCGATATCGCGCTTATGAGAACTCAAATTTGTACAAGGAGAGAAGAAAAGCCAATCACGACAAGAAAATATTTCACGTCATTTCGAATCAAACAATCAACTACATCTGTACAACTCCCGACTAACTCTATTTCCTGGAAAATTTACGTTCTCGTTGGTCTGGACCCTTCACCATGAAAGAAGTTATACCTTACGGGACAATTGTCCTATTTAATCCTAAAGGAGAATATTTCATGGTGAATGGGCAATGAGTGAAACACTATTGGGCTAGAAGCCTTGAAATCCTGCGAACCCAGACCACACGTTTGGAGGTGCCTACTCCTGACTGATAAGCCCATTTCCCGTCAAGCTAACGACTTTAAACAAGCGATGAGTGGGAGGCAACCCACTAAATTACTAATACAATAGTATATATATATATATATATACAAATAATGATAAAAACACAAAACCCCAAAGAAGAATTTATATATTAGCGATAATTAATCAATTAAAAACAAATATATAATAATTATCTATTAATTATGGCAATTACAAAATCTAAGCTAAATAAGGAGTCACCAACACACCATCGATCGATGCCCCTATTGGACCGTCGATCGACCGGTCCTGCATCGAGTAGGTTAACTCTACGCGACCCCAATTCATAAAACACTTTTCTCCAAACAGCCAAAAAACACCCACAAGTTCTACACCCGATTTCTCTCCAAACTTTTGGTCGATTTTGCTCACTTTTGAGCCTAAACCACAACGATTTCTACCCTCTTCTACCTGTTTAACTCTTTAAATCAATCAATTCTAAGGTATGTTCTCCAAATCTCTTAGTTTTAGGGAACTTTTTAGAGTTTGAAGAAAAATCACTTTTTGGTAGTTTTACTCGAATGGTAGAACGATTTAGGGTGATGGAGTACTATATTAGGACTATCCATCATTTTTACACATGATCTGCATGATTTGAGTTGATTATTTCAATCTTGTGAAAACTGATCCGCCACATAGAATGATCGATGCCCATGAGTCGACATCGATCGACAGCAATTAGATCATGTCGATCGATGACCATTTGCGATCATCGATCAACGGATGTTCCTTTCACTTCAACTATCGATTCTTATTTGTGCTTTGTTTCATTATATGCAGATGAACGAGAGAGAACTAAGGCACGTTACGAGGTTGGTGGTCCCAGCGCTCCACACCACGGGGTCCTCCATGCCGAGACTCTTGCCCAAGGAAGAGGAGGCTTTACTTGTGACTTTCAAGACATCCCCACCTCGAAAAGCTGTGGCATCGAGGGAATGCGTACACCGTCCCGCTGAGCGAGGAGTGGGGACGATTTCGACCAGCCTTTATTACAACCGCCCTGGCAGGGCGTCACCATCGAGCCACACCAATTTTGCTGACAGCGAACCCTTGAAGAAACTGGACTCTACACTAAATTCAGACAGATGGTGCAGGAGCCTAGATTAGGCACCATGGCTACTAGCCATACCCGCTATACCCCGACCTGGTGAGGGCAGTGCATCCCACACTCATGTGCTCTACCGAAGCCCAGGGCGAAGGATGGCACATGAGGCCACCATGACCTTCTTCATCATAGGCATCCGGTACATGATTTTCATCCCACAGCTGTGCGAGGTCTATGCTTTGACATTGGTACCAGCGCTTGTGCAGCTTCTCCTTTTCCTGGTCTGCCTACCTTCTAGGCCTCATCAGGACAGGCCACTTTGACTCCAGCTCATCCACTCAGACGGAAGTCTGTTACCCCACCATGCGCTATTTCTGAAGTCTTTGCCAACACCCTGTTGTGCAAGATGGAACCCAACAAGGTTGAGGTCAGGAGCTGACACTATTATACCATTCCGTCAGGGAATTAGTTGAGCTCGATGACGAGCTCTTTTTTCCACAGCGACCGATTAGCAGGTGAACATGGGAGCTATATTTGCGGAGCATCTGCGGACCATGAAGGAAAAACCCTTCCAGGGTTCTGCGCAAGAGGGAGACGATAGGAGCCTCCTGACAACTTTCTTTTTGAGCTTTCCTGGACATCACTCGAGTAGCTTCGGTGGAGAGAGGATCGCTTTGTCTTGTGGATGTTGAGGGACCGAGGATGATAGCACTACCACTGCGAGGGTGACAGACTTCTCTGACGATGTAAAGCGCTCGCATTCCACCCAGATGAGACCACATCCACACCGCACCCTCAGAGTATGACGCAGAGGAGGCCTCGCCCAGCACACCTGTCGCAGCAAGCCGGAGCGGACAAGCCAACACAACGCCTCCACCTCTTCAGCCGTCCTGTGATTCCAGAGATCCCCATACACGCCATGGTGCTTTCCAGCGAGTCATGGTGGAGCGTTTCGAGCGATATGGCCAGGTAGAGACCATTCATGATGCCAGTGCTTCAGTCGTCCCAGGAGACAGCCAGATCACCACCAGCACCACAGCAGCAGCACAGGACCGGATACATCTGACGAGAGTAGTCTTGATACTCCTTTCTCTTACTTCTCATATCCCTTTCAGATTTATACTTATGTTTATTCAGTTTTGTTGCATTTTCTATTTTCGACTACTTATTTATTTATTATTGTTTGATCTTATTTCACATCTGTTTTAGTGTCTAACAAGGCTAACCTAGAGAGAATTGATCTGAAGGAGAGTAGACACACACGATTCAGTCTAACGGCTACATCGATCGACGCCTCTGTTGCTATCGATCGATGCGCTCTAACATAGCACAACGAGCTTCTAACTTTATTTATATTATACCTAATTCAGTATATATTTCTATATATGAAGGTTTCCTGATAGTTTTAATAAACATCGATCGACCACCATACGTTCACCACTGATCGTCGATGATGGGCTTACCATCGGTCGAGCTCACTCACATATTAATTTTAAAAAGTTTAGTCAAAACACAAAAACTAACCTTTCAACGCAGTCAAAATTTTGGTCGATAATGCAAAACTAACTTTAAGGAGTAACTTCGTCTCGGCAGTCATGCGCTTCGTACACTTACCTTACTGTTGAAGTCTACTATATGAAAGTCAAAAGATATGTCAAGAAGTAACCTCTTTTGCGTAGTCGTTGCTTTGTAGGTACTACGTAGTTTTTTTGTTTTGTGTTGTCAAAGGTTAAGATGTGTAGACTGTTGGAGGCTATACGTTACATCAAATAAATCTGTTTAGTCAATTGTCTAATACTGACATGTGCATTTGACAAATAAATTGCATTGTACGTCTGAGCATAAAGGCGATAGACATTATAACAATCTATTATGCGCGACACTAGAACATGAGAAATCAGACTGTATAAACGTTCATGTAAATAGTGTATCTTGTTGCAAAGTGAAAGCTCGTTCCAGCGCTTGTTCAAAGCCGTCCAGAACTCCAATAATGACGCAAAATGAAGGGCATTTTGCGATTCGTGATTCATCTAGTCGAAGGAAAACACGATAGATTATGAAGATTAACTGTAAGATATATATTGAAATTGAAGGCTTAAGAGAGATTATATAGAATAGAGAATGTAGAGAAATGAGAGGATATGAATGATTTGCTTGTTGTAATAATGAGAAAAAAAGTGCGTCTGAATTAATGTTCAATTCTAGAGGTCTTTAAGAGATATAAAAATGGTGTGTTCACTGGTGGTTGAAATATATGATGTATGATGGCATCAGTTGTAGATTATAGATAGAAGATGCTTAGGGTGTAGTGTGGTTTTTGTATTTTATGAAATAATAAATAATATAAAGTTTAATAATAAGCAAATTTGTTAAATAATTCAAAACTTAGGGGTTACTTCAAGTAGAATATGTTTAATGATGCATAGTAACTAGATACTAGGTTGGTTTTAGGTTTGACCTGAATTTTTAGGTTATTGTATGAAAAAACTCCGCAAAAATTAAGTAAGAGTCTTATACTATTGATTTAGATAAACTAATGATAATTTATGAATATTCTAATATGACATCTAGATAAAAAAATTGTAATCATATTGAAGTCAATGGAGTGTCACCTCAATTGGAATAAAGCTGAAGAAAGGTCATTAATAAAGAAGCGGGAAAATCATTAAATAAGAGTCTTGAAAGTGTCACTCACTATCAATTTAAATCGTGCAGAAGTTTTACGTGACTAAGCACTTTTTAACTTCAAAGTTAAAAGTGTGATTGTATCACAAAGAATCCTTCATCTGACACTTACTGAGTGTCATCAGGTAGAAGAAGTTGATCTACTTAGTGACACAGGTAAATACGATGAGGTGTGCGGTTTTATTTGCCAAAAATAATATTTACATAATAAAATAAATAAATAAATAATTCATAAGCAATTATACATAGAGACACAAAAAAAATCAGTATAATTTATGAAAAAGAGATTTTACAGTGTTAAAACAAATCCAGCAAATAATAAAAATATATCAATAAGTGAATATTAAGACATAAATAATAAAATTCAAAGAAAGAAAAAATATTAGAAATTCAGAATATACAAATTAGAAATTCAAAGAAAAATATAATCTTTTAAAAAAATTTAAAAAATCTTGTCCTAATCAAATTACAAGATTATTTAAAAAATTACATATGGCATCGCGTTGACAATAAATAAAATCTTTTAAAAATTTATAATATTTCAAAAATTCGTATTAAAGATGTAACATAATTAAATAAAGTGCATAAAATGACCGCAATATATTATAATCCCTAGTATGTGGAGAATTTGCAAATTTACAGGTAATAATTTTTTTATGACATATCATCATTGAAGATAATAATAGTTTCCGAATAACATAACAAGTTACATGATAATGAAGGTTTTCATCGCATAACCATTAACAATGGTTACTAGTTTGACACATCTATTATATGATAGTTTCCACATTATCTTTGAAAATGGTATCGGTAGATATGTTTCAATAGAACGATGTTGTTGAAAGGAATATAATAAGTTTTTGAGAACTAATCATGCAATGATATGTTTGCAATTTTTATTGTCAAAGATGAGTTATTAGTTTTGTGTTAAAAAACAGTTATTATATTAGTTTGATTAAATAACCTCTGTACTCTTTTTATGGAATATTTTTTTTAATTTTTTTCTAAAGATATTTTTAAAAATTCACTTTATGTTTTAAATTTCAGATTGTCTCATTTAATTTTATGTACGTTAAATTTAATTTTATTTATGTTTTCTGTATTTATTAAGTTTGTTCTGGATTTTATTTATTTTCGTGATTTTTTTTGAATTTTCTGATTGTTATATAATTTTATATATATGTCTCTGAATTCATATTCAATTATGATTTATATTTTATTTATTAATTATAATAATTGTTTTGAAAATGAATCTGAGTAATATAAAGGTCAAATTTTTACTTGCATGAACAAGTAAGTCAGGCTTGAATAGGTTTTTTGTGATAGTATAATGTCACTTTGAAAGTTAACAAATGCTAGTCAAAAACTTAGGGTTTTAATGTGATTTGTTTCGGAAAAGAGTTATCTCACTTTGAAATCAGGTTATTCTTAAGCTTACCTATGATGTGGACATATGGCATATTATTTTTGATAGAGATTCCAATAAAATAAACAAGATGATACGAGCTCTTAAGTGTGTGTAAAACAACTTGATTTGGAAACATTAATAGATGCGAGCGTTCCACTTTGAAGTTGAAATATAGAAAATAGGATTTATTATGAAACATTATCTATACTTTCAATCATGTGATTCCTAGCTTATGCTCGGTTTGGACATATGTCAATTTGATTGAAGATCCAATAAAACTAAGTTGAACCATGTGTATGTAAGTTGTTGACATATGTGCAATTTGAAGTAGAGTGACGAAGATTGCCAGATCAATACTAGAAGAATTAATCATATAAAGTATGGAGAGTTGTCACACCTCGAATTGATAAAGCTAAAAGAGTAATGATAAAGAAGTATCTTCACTTTCGAATCAGGTTTATTCCTAGTTTATATGGATTTGGACATATGTAATTTATTGAAGATTTTAATAAAATACTAAGATGAGCCAAGTTATAAAAACTGATTCGGAAACATTAATAATGAGAGAGTCACCTTGAATTGAATCTAGAGTAAATATGAGTTATGATTAAGACGTTGTTTACTTTTAGATAAAGTGATTCCAGCTTATCCGGTAGGGATATATGTAAATTTTATTGAAGATTACAATAAACTAAGTGAATCAAAGTTGTAAATTTTTCTTTATTTAGAAACATAAACTCAATGGATCGTCACCCTGAAGTTTAATTAAGCTAATATGAGTTATGATGAAAAATTTATCCCCATTTTATAATTATGTGATTCCTTACTTACACGGTTCAAACATATGATATTTATTGAAGTTTTAGATCAAACCAGGATAAACCAAAAATTATAAAATAACTTGGTTTCTCAACTGATATCACCTTGAATTAAAAATAGGTTTTTGACTAATTATGATGAAACAATTATATCACTTTCAGATCAGGCGATTCCACGCTTACCGTGTTTGAGACATATTAAAATTTACTAAATTTTAAATTAAGTACAGGATGAATTTTTTTTAACACTACGTAATTTGGAAACATATATCAATGAAGTGCCCCTCAATCATATAAAGCTAATACAAGTAATGATTAAGAGAATTATCTCATTTCAGAATCAGGTGATTCCCACTAACCCAATTTGCAGATGATGAGCAATTTTATTATAGTTTTATCCTTCAGGTATAAACTAAGTTGTAAACAACTTTAATTTGATATATAACTACACAGCGTGTGACATAGATGAATCAAACAACTTGAATTACAATCATTCTATAGTTATTTGGGTTTATTGGTAAGAGAGTTTCTGAGATGTAATGCAGAACAATTAAAGATACTCTTAGAATCCAAAACAAAGTGGAATGAATTCCTACTTAGGAATCCCATAAGAGACTAGTGGATCTTAAATGCAAGATGTTTGTCTTTCTAACGGACAAATTACAGAAGGTAGTAAATGGATAGACATTGCAAATAGTTATCAAAAGAAGAAGAAGTGCTAATAAGATTCTATTTTACTACCTCAGTCGTCTAATGTTATATCTAACTTGTTGCTTCCTTTAGAGATATGTGAGATACTGCTAGTGTTATTCACAATTCGGGTGAGTTCAAATCCACATAAAAGAGAAATTTACCGCGAAAAAATGGGAGAGATATTTGTTTACTCAGAAATGAAGGTGTAATTTGACTCCATATGATCCATGAGCTTAATTTTGCACTCTTGGCAACACAATTATGATGACTAGCTCAATTTACAGGCTCTCTATTAGATCGAACGTTTTGAAATTACTATATAAAACTAAGTTCGCCATTGCAAGTAAGTTGGACGAATAATCCTTCCTATGAATGTACTAGTATTTCAACGCAAGACAATTAGTTATTTTGTGGATTAGACAAAAGATTCATTCAGGATATAACATTAAAGAGTGTTTGAGGACCCCTTGTATCCCAACCACACACCACTCTAGTGTTACATGTCGAGTACAATAGTTAGTGATCATATCAAAGGGGAATTATTGGAATGGGATGTTTAGATGCCTGATTTTCAGAGAATATACCCCAGATCTCGTCAGTTTGGCCATAAGCCGGAACTAGCCCATAGAGAGATATGTTGTTGGAGCTCCACTAAGAGTGGTCAATAAACTGAAGTTTTGGTATCATTGTATATCCTAAAGAATAAGAAGAGAAGGTCTACTCGGAGCACTGTATCACCAAATCCAAACCTTTGCTTGGAGAATAAAGGCCTCCTCAAAAGATGTGTCACTTATTTGGCAGATGATAACCAGCCATGTAGCGGTAACTAGGAACGTCGTCAATGCAATACGATAATTATTTTTTCCTAGATGGGGGGGCCTGATGAATCAACCATCAGTTATTTTAGGTGTCTTCTGGCCTTGCATGCATGTTTATATTAGCGAGAGCATCGAGTCTAGAATCTTCCCGATACCGTAGTGTTTATGCTAATATGGACTACATGTTGAAGAAAAAACAATATTGAGGATTCAGAGATGATAGGGACCCATATCCTTGGATGACTTGGTATCTCAGAAAATCTCACAATGATAAACTATTCAGAGATATAGATAGCGACTCCCTAGAACTGATCATATATGTCTAAGGAGAGTGCCAAGCTTTTTTTCTCCACATATGTGACTAATCCAAACCTACATCACAAACATTAAGTAACACTGATTTTACAAGCCATTGCTTAGAAAACATATGTTTGATGGATGGATCATTTACCCCCGACCTCTCATTTAGTGGATGCGGATGAGTATGAAAAGACATCTTGGCAAATCTAATTACTGGAAATAGCATAACGTAAGACGAACAAAGTCAGCTTTATATTCATAACTAAAAGCATTGATCTGGCAATGAGAGTATGTTAAGTTTATTCAACTTGCTAGAATTTTGGAATAGACTGCAAGGAACATGATCACCCTGATTAGAAGATCCTCATGCATTACCAATTTTCTCAAACATAGCTGGAAGAGATAAATACTTCAATGACGATAAAAGCATTCAAGATATATATATATATATTATATTATAATATTATAATATATATATATATATATATATATAATATATAATATATATATATATATCTCGAGAGCAAAATGTGATTTCTAATTTTTGCATTCTCTAACTAGAACTACGAGATTTTTTATAGTGAACTTTTATTTTGTTGATTGTTTAATTCCGTTGTAGTTGTCCAAACCATTTCTAGTATGAATAATATTTATTGAAATCTAATCAATTACATGGTAAAGCTTTTTTAGCCATGGTTAAAATATTAGGGTTAATTGGTGGAAATAACCATAATGAAAAAAAAATTAGGCAAATAACCATAAGACAAAAATTGTAAGAGGTGAGAGGATAATTGTGTAAAAATGTGGACCTTTCTCATTCACAACGCATCAATATATGAAACAATAGTAGGGCTCCACAGACATAAGTGTAAAGTGCGGTCTAATATGTTCTAAATGCATATACTATTCTATTGCATAGCCAATAATAGTATGGTATGTTAACAACATTACGTAAATTCTAGGTTTCACACATTATGGTGTACATTATAGAATAAATGGAGCGACAAACAAATAAAAAAGTTGAGAGAGAGAGAGAGAGGAGAGAGGAGAGAAGGGAGAGAGGGTGAGAGTGAGAGGGAGGAGAGGAGAGAGGGAGGAGAGGAGGGAGGGAGAGAGGGAGGGAGGAGAGAGGGAGAGAGAGGAGAGAGAGAGAGAGAGAGAGAGAGAGCAGAGAGAGAGAGAGAAGAGAGAGAAGAGAGAAGAGAGAGAGAGGAGAGAGAGAGAGAGAGAGAGAGAGAGAGAGAGGAGAGGAAGAGAGAGAGAGAAAAATGATTGTATTATTATTATATGTTCTAAATAGAATATAACACAACAAAATTATATCTCATTTGAAAAAAATCTTACTATACTATCTAAATGTGTAAGATAGTATAGAATAATATATAATATTTTAATATATTATAATAATTACATATTGGTTGTTCGATGAGAGAACAACACGAAAATATAGAAAATATGAGAAACTCTGTAAAGTGTTAGTTGAGTTAAAACTCTAGAATGATCAATTCACATCAAATTCTTTAATCTTTATGTTTTAAGTATGAGGTATCATTTGAAGTAGAAATTAGATTATACTATATGAATTTACGATATAGTATAGACTTTAATTTGATTTCTTAATTTAACATGGCATATCAAATGTTATAAAAATATATATATTTGTTTTAAAAATTTCAAAACACATCATAAATAGTTTTTGTTAGTATTTTATAAATTCAGATAATTATTTTTTATAAAACTAGAAGATAAATAAGATTAGAGGGGAAAACATTTTACAATAAAAAAAACCACTACACATACTTATACAAAGGGGTGTAACAGCAATTAATACACAATATATATAGTGTATTCTAGCCATATAATTGCTATGGTTATTTGTCATATTATTTTTTTTGTTATGGTTATCCTTGCTAATTTCCCTAACTATTATTTCGTAGATGCGGGTTGCCTTTTCTTAGCTGGATGCAGCGTATTATGTTTGGAAAAAGAATTATAATAAATCATTAGTTGACTAAAACTGTTAATGGGTTTGGTAGGAAGGAGTCACCTTTGGTCACTCCTCTTTATCTTTTTGGTACATTTAACCCATCAAATGCAATACACGTTTAGGAAAGGTGCCCACTCCACATGATTTTAAAATTTATATTATGTTAAAGATCTGCGCATTGCACGATATGAATATTATGTACGCAATTTATTTTATATATTATTTTTATTTTAAATTTATTAACTTATGAGTTAATAAATATATTAAATAATTGAAAAGCGAATAACTATTATGTATATAATTAAATTAGAATAATCTCATAAATAAAAATATCTTTCTTATTTATTTATTTAAATAAATTTTATTAGTAAATAAATTAAAACTTTAATTTATTTATTTATATGGTATATAATTAAATTTAGATGATATTTTCTAGATATATAATATATGTTAATATGATTATATTAACTTTTGTATATTTGTTGCAAGAAAAAAAATAAATCATTAATCACAAAATTTCAATGTGAGAATTTTAATCGTTTTAGTAATTTATAAACATTTTTAAAAATTCGCAGCAAAGTCTGAAATTAAAATATAAATGTCATCATGCTTTTTTAATGTAAATTTAAAAAATTATAATGTTTATGTATATTATATGTTATTTAGTTTAATTTAAATGATTTAAAGAATATATATATATACATATAATCTGAATATCTATTAAAAAAATCATATTCATATGACTTTGCAGTTAGTTGTATCTTGTTATAATAAAAAATTAAAACATCCATCACAAAATTTTCATTTTGAGATTTTTAAAAGATTTAGTAATTTATAATCGCTTTTTAAAAATTCAAAATATATTATATAAGAAAAAATCTAAATTTTAATTATATAGTATTGTGATGTTTTTAATAGCTTTTATTAATATAAAATTAAAAAAATAATAAAAAGATAAAAGTTGTTACTTGTTATCAAATCTTTATTATTCGAAATTATTAATTGTCATATATGTCAATTATATTAGGTAATTTTATAATTTTTATTCTAGAAAAGAATGAAGAATATTTATTTTTGCAACTAATTAATTCAATAGTAATTTATATAATATATATTTTGATAGACTAATTTTACATTTGTAAGGATTTTTAAAAATCATTGTAAGTATGAAAACATAGTTATTTTTAATTGATGTAATATTCGCAATTAATATTGCTAAGGGATGATGACCATAGAGCTAGGACCACTTACATAACATTACTCGCAATTATATTGCTATTCCTGCGGTCTACAGTCAACAAACTCACTTTATATATATATATATATATATATATATATATATATATATATTATCTTTTTAGTATAAGACTATGTATTTATCTAACATTTTTGGCACTTATTTCATCAATTTATTTTACATGAAATCACTGTGGCATTGCTTTTAATTAACTCAATTATTAATTTGTCTTATTTAACCAACAAAACACTATAGGGTTTTCTTTGTATAGTCGTGACTACTTCTACACGCACATGAAATTGACACACCCATTAATGGACATGGAAATCATATACTAGTTAACAAAAACAAGACTATACTTGTATTTCCAAAACAACACCAATCTTACCTTTCATTACCATGTAGGTGGAAACATAATTAGATTATTTTCATTACAATAAAGAGATCAAACACGCTGATATATGGTGATGAACATCAAGGTGATGGAGCCACCATGGGCATAAAAGCACTAGAAGAGGAAGAAGATATGTGCGAATATCTACAAGGAAAAAAACCTGTGAAACCATGCGTGAGGACAGTAGTACTTAGGTTTGACAAGAACTCAGCACATTCTTCAATAGATCTTTGTCCTGGGGAATGAGAGGAATACAGTTATTCCTAACGTCAAGAACACACTCCTTTCAACCAAAATCTTACACCAAGGCCCCACGTTTGTGAATAGTTATCAGACAAGGATAAGTTGACGAGATTATCGCGGTAGAGCATGCACACTGCCTCTGGATTGCCCCAAACAATAAAATTGCCAGCAAAGTTGAGCTGCTCCACTTTCTCTAGACACATAAGTGAAAGGGTAAGGACCGGTAAGCTTATTTCCCACCGATATCGATAACCGATGCTTCCTTGAGTAACCCTATTTCGTATGGGATACAACCCGTAAAGTCGTTATTCAAGAAGAGTACCTCGGTTAACGTTGTCATAATCTTAGGATGCTTCTCGGGAGAGGACCGTTGAACTTATTGTCTGCTAAAGTTAAAAAAATGATGTGACTATCGCCAGGTATCTCCGGGAGGCTCGCTGTAAAGGTGTTGTCATTAATGAAGAGAACGCTGAGGTTATGACCAAAGATTTCTGGTGGGATTGAACCGGAGAAAGAGTTGAAACGGATGTCAAGAAATGTCAAACCGGGCATGCCAACTACCCGCGGTAGGAAACTGACCGGTTGAACTTATTGTTGCTGATGTCGAGTTCATAGAGATACTTGAGATAACGATCTTGGAAGGGACTGTACCACCCAAAGTTGTTTGAATTTACATGAAACAGAGCTAAGTCTGGGAGTTGATCGATTGAATCCTTCGATGGAGGAGCAAATAGCTGGAAGCCCATTGAAATCGATGGAAGCGACCAGTGACTGCGGATTTGTTGTCCGGAGGATTATCACAGTAGAAGCCTCTGTAACTGCAATGTCTGAACCTATCCATGTTCTGTGTTACCTTAAACGGGTCGAGAGTGATGAGCGACTTGAATCCCTGGATCACTGGGTACACCACTTCAAGCCTTTGTCTATAAAAGTGAGTCTCTCCTCTCCCCTGCTTCTTGTAACTCGTAAAGAGATGGCACCAACAAGGAAAATAGCCAAAAGCAATGGATTCTTCATCTTGCAGCAGAAGGATATGTGTTGGAAACGGAAGAGATAACGCAAAAGAAATTTCTTTGACAATAATCTTAGTTTTTATTCTGGTATAATGTTTTATAAATTTCTCCGAACAGGTTTAAAGTATCATAGTCGATTATTTGGTAATTTAGTGTGACTAGACGTGTGCGGTCAGTGACGGTAATATTATTTTAAAGATTATCTTTTTCCGATGGAGATTATAATAAATTATATGAGCTGCACTGGACTGCACTCACTTGGATGAGTTGAGCTTGCTAGTTCAATCTTCCGAGCTGGTTCAATTATTCGAAAAATATATTCGGCCATCCTTGTTTCAAATAAGCAAGCCCATCTCCTATCAGTTCTAAGGCATGTTCATAGGCCAAACTACTCAAGAAAACTTTAGGCTTAATGGTTTTTCAAGGTAGCCAACAAACAGTCTTGTTTGGGCCAAATGAAGAAACCAACAACAAAATGGCTTAGGTAAAAAGATATTTCGACAAGGCCATAAAGAGCAATGTCTTGGCCCATTCCAGAAGAATATTATTCATCCTACAAAAACCAAGTCGTGGCTTAAAGTGAAGAGTCATCAGAAGGCTTAAGAGTCATTCAACACAACACTTCTTTTGGTCAAAAAGTCTTAGTCTCCTTGGCTAGTTTCTAAGTTTCTTTTTCTCAGACTTCTTTCTTGTTTTCTACAATATGTAAGACTAAAAATAAGAACCCAGAACCACGAAATATCATACCAATTTGATTAAGAAATCTTGTTTGGTTTGAGTGTAATTGTCCTTGTTCCTTTGGGTAGAACTGGCCTAAGCCAAGGTTCGCAACACCATTCCCAAACATTACATTGTTTGTACATATCCAAAAAGAAGAAGAAGAAGAAGAAGAATATAATCAAATACAAAAGGGTGAGATGGACATAACCGAACGCCCATGGCCCTAGACCTAATCGGATCAACCTGTGGTCTTAGGTGATGGATCTCTGGTTACTCCATCAACCTTGGCCGTGTGATCTGGGTGTTAGAGCCCTTCTCCAAGCCTTTGTCCTTGCATATAGTATTCATATCCAATCGGCCTTTCTCCCCTCAAAGGGTCTCTCTCGCCCAAAAAAAAGAATAAACCACCACAATCGGCCTTTCCTTGGCCGTGGGCCGATCTCTCTCTCTCTCTCTCTCTCTCTCTCTCTCTCTCTCTCTCTCTCTCTCTCTCTCTCTCTCTCTCTCTCTCTCTCTCTCTCTCTTCTTTCTTTCTTTCTTTCTTTCTTTCTTTCTTTCTTTCTTTCTCTCTCGATCTTTGCTTGGGTTTTTCTCTTTGGAACTGATGATTATTTTCGACCCTAGGCCCTCATATTTATAGGGGAAGGTTCGGCCAACTGCCTAGGCAGAAACGGGCACGACTTGATGGGCGAATGTGTATGACTTGGTGTATGGACTAGGCTTAGCTTAAGCTTAGACTCCTTACCCAATCCCGTGGACTGGTCCCATGGGCCCCTTGGCCTATGACCACCTATAGGTCGACCACCTGGCTCGACCAAGGCCTGGACCAACTTCCCAAGACCCGAACACTCAGTCAAGATGAGTTTAGCTGACTCCCAGCTGAGTTGAGGTAGTCCATCCAAAATGATCGAGCTGAGTCCACTATCATTGAGTTCCTATCGTACTTCGCCAAACTGGTTGAGCTTCCGATTTGCTTCATCCAACTACTGTACATGAATCAATATCATAGGAGTTATGATGATTGAAGTTATCCCACTTTTAACCGTAGTGATTCCAGTTTGTCCTGTTTGGAGATTTGGCAATTTCTTCTTGATTCTAATCAAACCAGAATGAATTGAGATGTAAGAATACTGATTTGGACTCATAAATCAGTGTAGAATAATCCTGAAGTTGAATCAATATCATTGGACTTATGATGAAGAAGTTATCCCACTTTTAACCGAAGTGATTCCAGTTTGCCATGTTTGGAGATTTGGCAATTTATTCTTGATACTAATAAAACCAGAATGAATCACGATGTAAGAAGCTTGATTTGGACTCATTAATCAGTGTAGAATCACCCTGAAGTTGAATCAAGATCATAGGAGTTATGATGAAGAAGTTATCCCACTTTTAACCGAAGTGATTCCAGTATACCTGTTTGGAGATTTGGCAATTTCTTTTGATACTAATAAAACCAGAATGAATAACGATGTAAGAAGCTTGATTTGGACTCATAAATCATTTTAGGATCACCCTGAATTTGAATCAAGATCATAGGAGTTATGATGAAGAAGTTATCCAACTTTTAACCGAAGTGACTCCAGTTTACTCTGTTTGGAGATTTGACAATTTTTTATTGATTCTAATCAAACCAGAATGAATCAAGATGTAAAAATCTTTATTTGGAATCATAAATCAGTGGATAAGCACCCTGAAGTTGAATCAATATCATAGGAGTTATGATGAAGATGTTATTCCACTTTTAACCGAAGTGATACCAGTTTATCCCTGTTTGGAGATTTGGTAATTTCTTCTTGATTCTAATCAAACCAGAATGAATCAAGATGTAAGAATCTCTATTTGGACTCATAAATCAGTGTAGAATCATCCTGAAGTTGAATCAATATCATTGGAGTTATGATGAAGAAGTTATTCCACTTTTAACCGAAGTGATTCCAGTTTGCCCTGTTTGGAGATTTGGCAATTTATTCTTGATACTAATAAAACCAGAATGAATCACGATGTAAGAAGCTTGATTTGGACTCATTAATCAGTGTAGAATCACCCTGAATTTGAATCAAGATCATAGGAGTTATGATGAAGAAGTTATCCACTTTTAACCGAAGTGATTCCAATATACCTGTTTGGAGATTTGGCAATTTCTTCTTGATTCTAATCAAACCAGAATGAATCAAGAAGTAAGAAGCTTAATTTGGACTCATTAATCAGTGTATAATCACCCTGAACTTGAATCAATATCATTGTAGTTATGAAGAAGAAGTTATCCCACTTTTAACCGAAGTGATTCCAGTTTACCCTGTTTGGAGATTTGGCAATTTCTTCTTGATTCTAATCAAACCAGAATGAATCAAGATGTAAGAAGCTTTATTTGGACTCATAAATCAGTGGATAATCATCCTGAAGTTGAATCAATATCATAGGAGTTATGATGACTGTTGAACCAAATAAGAAATGGGGTTACAAGTAAGTGATGGAGACTGAAGAAGGTTGAAGAATGGTTTAAGGGGGAGTTGTCCGTACAAGTCCGTACAAGTGACCGTACAAGACCGTACAAGAAGGCCGTACAAGTGACCGTACAACTTGAGTGTGCACCAAGGCAAGAGGAGAAGCCAAGTTAACCCGGGTAAAGGTGAAAAGAAGTTACCCGCGTGTGATCAACCTTTACTCACCTCACCACTCGTCCAAGTGCATTGAACCTTAGGGATAAGGTTAGTCCGCGCCTGGACAGGCTGGCTAAGAGCATCTGGTCAAGATGCCAAAGGCATCAAGCGTGCAAAGCTTCTCCTCCATGCATTTCAAATTAGACGCTCCTCCGGCCTTGACTCCACATGCTTAGGGTTGAAACCTTATCTCTTAGCCGTTGATTGTTGTCCATAACTTCTCCTATATATTTGTAACCCCGGATCATTAATGTTAAGCAAGTATTCGAGTCTCTTTCTTTTCTCTCAAGTGTTCTTGAGCTCCCAAATGGGTTCTTGAACAAATCGTCTCCTAATCTCTTACTCTCTCTCTTAATCTCTTCTAATCTCTCTATTCTACTCTATTCTACCTTTACATACTCAGATTCTACTCATTCTTTCATGGTATCAGAGCCAGGTTCTCTTGAATCTGGGTTGTAACTTTGAAGACTCAAGAACACTTTGAAGATTCAAGATGGAGAACGCCAAGACTACTATCATTCCGGTTACTTTGAAAGGGGGAAACTATCTCCTTTGGTCGAGGGTAGTGAAGACTGCCGTGGGGAGTAAGGGCTTGTGGAACCACATCCTTGAAGATGGAGCTCCCAGGATCATTACTCATGAAGGTGACAAGGAGATTGTCACGTGTGATGAAGAGAAGTGGATGCAAGAGGATATGCTTGTGATATCCATTCTCCAAAGCTCACTGGATCCATCGATTTTGGAGGCTTATAGCTACTGTGAGAAGGCTAAAGATCTATGGGATACGCTTCAAAAGGTGTATGGAAACATCTCAAACCTTACCAGAGTGTTTGAGATCAAGAGAGCTATCAACAACTTAGCTCAGGAGGATATGGAGTTCACCAAACACTTGGGAAGTTTAGAGCTTTATGGTCTGAGCTTGAAATGCTAAGGCCTAGCACTACTGATCCGGATGAGCTGAATGAGAGACGTGAGCAGGATAAGGTCTTTGGCCTACTCCTTACTCTCAACTCAAGCTACAATGATCTCATTAAGCACATCCTAAGATCAGAGAAGCTCCCATCTCTTGAAGAAGTGTGCTCGCAAATCCAGAAAGAACAAGGGTCATTGGGACTCTTTGGAGGAAAAGGAGAGCTTACCTTGGCTAATCAAGCTGAAGGACCACAGGCCAACAAGGTGAACAAGTATGAAGAAAGGAGGTTCAATGGAAACTGTGATCATTGCAAGAGACAAGGTCACAAGAAGCACCAGTGCTGGATCCTTCACCCACATCTCAAACCAAACAAGTTTCTGAAGGATAGAGAGGCAAGGGCAAACGTGGGTTATGGAGGAAGTGATCAGCATGGGATAAGTGGAGCTGGGCCATCAAACCGGGCACAAGAGAATGAAGGACGTGAAGGGGGTGAGAACAAGGCATTGGTGACCTACACTTCTCAACCAGCCAACCGTCCAAATGAGCATGAGTTCATCCGGAGATCAGAAATGGATGCCCTCATCAAGATGCTCAAAGACAATGGTAACAACTTTGGTAACCTCAGGGGGTATTCTTTTGGTACATCTAAAGTTACTAGTCCTTATGATCAAACTGATGCATATACTCAATCTAGGATTGCTGGACTATCTCTTAGTGCTTGTAGCATGTCTAAACCATTGATAGTTGATTCAGGTGCATCACATCACATGATTAGTGATACTAGTCTTATTAAAGATATAGAGCCTGCTCATGGACATGTTATGATTGCTAATGGTGATAGGATTCCAATAAGGGGTATAGGCAAATTGAAACTGTTTGATAAGGAATCTAGAGCTTTTATATGCCTGAATTTACATCAAACTTGTTATCAGTTAAGAAGTGCACCAATGATCTAAAATGTAGAGTTATCTTCAGTCCTAATGATGTGAAGTTTCAGGATATTGAGAGCAGCCGTGTGATTGGGAAAGGAGTTACACAAGGAGATCTTTACTTACTTGAAGAGCTTACTTCTTTACCTAATTGTTCTTTTACTTCTGTTTCTGCTTCTGCTTTAAATAAGAATGCTTTGTGGCATGCTAGACTAGGACATCCTCATGTTAGAGCTTTAAACTTAATGGTTCCAGGTGTTATCTTTGAAAATAATGATTGTGAAGCTTGTATTTTAGGCAAGCATTGTAAGACTGTTTTCCAAAAGTCCACTACTATCTATGATCACTGCTTTGATTTAATACATTCAGATGTTTGGACTGCTCCTTGTTTGTCTAGGGAAAACCATAAATACTTTGTCACATTCATAGATGAAAAATCGAAATACACCTGGATAACCTTGATTCCATCTAAAGATAGGGTGCTTGATGCATTTAGAAACTTTCAGGCTTATGTGACTAACCATTTCAATGCAAAGCTTAAAATTTTTAGATCAGATAATGGTGGAGAGTACACAAGTCAAGCCTTCAAGCAGCACCTATCTCAGCATGGGATTCTTCATCAAACAAGCTGTCCCTACACCCCACAACAGAATGGAGTAGCCGAGAGGAAGAATAGACATCTTATGGAAGTTGCTAGGTCCATGATGTTCCAAGCAAATGTACCAAAGAGATTCTGGAGTGATGTGTTGCCACTGCTTGTTACTTAATCAACCGGACTCCAACCAAAATCCTTGGAGATCAGTCACCATTTGAGGTTTTGAACAAGTGTAGACCAGCTTAGATCATCTTAGAGTCTTTGGGTGTCTCTGCTTTGTTCACAAACCAGGAGAGTTAAGGAACAAGTTGGAGGCAAAGAGTACAAAGGGGATGTTCATTGGTTACTCATCAACTCAGAAGGGGTACAAGTGTTATGATCCAGTGACCAGGAGGGTGCTTATATCAAGGGATGTGAAGTTTGTAGAAGAAAGAGGGTACTATGAGGAGAAGAACCTAGCAGAATTAAAAGATTTGGCGTCTGATAAGGCAGCAAACTTGAGAATCATCTTGGAGGGTCTTGGGATTAACTTATCTCAGGATCAGAAGAGTGGGGGTGAACAACAACCAGGTCCACCTACCACTACTGTGAATGATCAGGAACCCCACCTTGACCATGAGGGGGGAAATGAACCTAATGCTCATGATCAGGATGAGGAAGAATCAGGTTCACAACATGATCAAGGTGTGGATCAAGGAAATGAAGATGAGGAAGGTGAAACTATGAACCAGGAAGAAGAGGAGAATTGAGGAGGAACAACCTGAGGTGGCTCAACCCTTGAGAAGAAGTACAAGGATAAGGAATCCTCCCTCCAACTGGATTAATACTCGGGTATACTACAATGCACAAGCAGTTGAGCATCCTGCCCAAGCTGTTTGTTCACTGACGCATTACCCTGAAGATCATTGTGCTTTCATGTCTAGTCTGGATGAGAGCAAGGTACCTAGTTCCTATGAAGAAGCTATGCAAGACAAGGAATGGAGAGAATCAGTTGGTGCTGAGGCAGATGCAATGATCAAGAATGATACTTGGTATGAAAGTAGACTGCCAAAGGGGAAGAAGGCTGTTTCCAGCAGATGGATATTCACCATCAAGTATCTTGCAAATGGAAAGATTGATAGGAAGAAGACCAGACTGGTTGCAAGGGGGTTTACTCAAACCTATGGAGAGGATTACATTGATACTTTTGCTCCAGTTGCCAAGCTCCATACAATCAGAATAGTGCTATCTCTTGCTGTGAATCTAGAATGGGGTCTTTGGCAAATGGATGTGAAGAATGCTTTCTTGCAAGGAGAGCTTGAAGATGAAGTCTATATGCATCCTCCTCCGGGTCTTGAGCATTTGGTCAAAGATGGGAATGTGCTAAGGCTGAAGAAGGCCATATATGGTCTCAAACAATCACCTAGAGCATGGTACACCAAATTGAGCACAACTCTGAATGGAAAAGGCTTCAAGAAGTCAGAACTAGATCACACTCTCTTCTCCTTGACCACTCCATCAGGTATTGTAGTTCTTCTTGTGTATGTTGATGATATCATCATCACAGGAAGTGACAAGGATGGAATTCAATCCACCAAGGACTTCTTAAAGTCTGTTTTTGAGATTAAAGACTTGGGTGAAATGAAATACTTCCTTGGAATTGAGATATGTAGATCCAAGGAAGGTTTGTTTCTTTCACAAAGGAAATATACACTTGATCTTTTGAAAGATGCAGGTAAACTTGGAGGAAAGACAGTGAAGACACCTTTGGAAGATGGGTATAAGGTGCCACGTGAGGGGGAGATTGAAGATAGCCAACCATTTGAAGATGCCAAGCTCTATAGGAAGCTTGTTGGTAAGTTGATCTACTTAACCATTACACGTCCTGACATATGTTTTGCTGTGAATCAGGTGAGCCAACATATGCAAGGACCAAAGGAGCATCATTGGAACATGGTGAACAGGATCCTGATGTATCTAAACAGCTCACCAGAACAAGGAGTGTGGATGGGGTGTAACAAGAGCACTGAGGTAGTGGGATACTGTGATGCTGATTGGGCTGGAGATAGAGCAGATAGGAAGTCAACCACTGGCTATTGCACATTCATTGGTGGGAACTTGGTTACTTGGAAGAGCAAGAAGCAGAAGGTGGTATCATGCTCAAGTGCTGAAGCTGAGTACAGGGCCATGTTGAAGCTGACTAATGAGCTAGTTTGGATCAAGGGTATACTGAAGCACTTGGAGATAAACCAGTCCACACCAATGACCATGCATTGTGACAATCAAGCAGCAATCCACATTGCATCCAACTCGGTGTTTCATGAGAGAACCAAGCACATTGAGGTTGACTGCCACAAGGTGAGGCAGATGATAGTCCAAGGAGTGATCTTACCTTGTTACACACGGAGTGAAGATCAGTTGGCAGATGTATTCACTAAAGCTCCAAGACAGAAGACACTTGAGTCCATTCATCACAGATTGGGACTCAGTGATCTTACCCGGCTCAACTAGTTCCTCTTGTCATGAGGTCTTTACTCTTTTCCTTGCTAAGGTTTTATCCCTAAGGAGGGTTTTCTTTGGCAAGGTTTTTAATGAGGAAGATCTCATGACATCCAAGCTTGACCGGTTCCCTTGGTCAAGCTTGAGGGGGAGTGTTGAACCAAATAAGAAATGGGGTTACAAGTAAGTGATGGAGACTGAAGAAGGTTGAAGAATGGTTTAGAGGGGAGTTGTCCGTACAAGTCCGTACAAGTGACCGTACAAGACCGTACAAGAAGGCCGTACAAGTGACCGTACAACTTGAGTGTGCACCAAGGCAAGAGGAGAAGCCAAGTTAACCCGGGTAAAGGTGAAAAGAAGTTACCCGCGTGTGATCAACCTTTACTCACCTCACCACTCGTCCAAGTGCATTGAACCTTAGGGATAAGGTTAGTCCGCGCCTGGACAGGCTGGCTAAGAGCATCTGGTCAAGATGCCAAAGGCATCAAGCGTGCAAAGCTTCTCCTCCATGCATTTCAAATTAGACGCTCCTCCGGCCTTGACTCCACATGCTTAGGGTTGAAACCTTATCTCTTAGCCGTTGATTGTTGTCCATAACTTCTCCTATATATTTGTAACCCCGGATCATTAATGTTAAGCAAGTATTCGAGTCTCTTTCTTTTCTCTCAAGTGTTCTTGTGCTCCCAAATGAGTTCTTGAACAAATCGTCTCCTAATCTTTTACTCTCTCTCTTAATCTCTTCTAATCTCTCTATTCTACTCTATTCTACCTTTACATACTCAGATTCTACTCATTCTTTCATGAAGATGTTATTCCACTTTTAACCGAAGTGATTCCAGTTTACCTTGTTTGGAGATTTGGCAATTTCTTCTTGATTCTAATCAAACCAGAACGAATCAAGATGTAAGAATCTTGATTTGGGCTCATAAATCAGTGTAGAATCATCCTTAAGTTGAATCAATATTATTGGACTTAATGATGAAGAGTTATCCCCTTTAACCTAAGTGATCCCAGTTTACCCTGTTTGGAGATTTGGCAATTTATTCTTGATACTAATAAAACCAGAATGAATCACGATGTAGGAAGCTTGATTTGGACTCATTAATCAGTGTAGAATCACCCTGTAGTTGAATCAATATCATAGGAGTTATGATGAAGAAGTTATCCCACTTTTAACCGAAGTGATTCCAGTTTACCCTGTTTGGAGAATTGGCAATTTCTTCTTGATACAAATAAAAACCAGAATGAATCACGATGTAAGAATCTTGATTTGGACTCATAAATCAGTTAGAATCACCCTGAAGTTGAATCAAGATCATAGGAGTTATGATGAAGAAGTTAACCCACTTTTATCCGAAGTGACTCCAGTTTACCCTGTTTGGAGATTTGGCAGTTTCTTCTTGATTCTAATCAAACCAGAATGAATCAAGATGAAAGAAGCTTTATTTGGACTCATAAATCAGTGGATAATCACCCTGAAGTTGAATCAATATCATTGGAGTTATAAAGAAGAAGTTATCCAACTTTTAACCGAAGTTATTCCAGTTTGCCCTGTTTGGAGAGTTGGCAATTTCTTCTTGATACTAATAAAACCAGAATGAATCACGATGTAAGAAGCTTGATTTGGTCTCATAAATCACTATAGAATTATCCTGAAGTTGAATCAATATCATTGAAGTTATGATGAAGAAGTTATCCCACTTTTAACCAAAGTGACTCCAATTTACCCTGTTTGGAGATTTGGCAATTTCTTCTTGATTCTAATCAAACCAGAATGAATCAAGATGTAAGAAGCTTTATTTGGACTCATAATCAGTGGATAATCACCTTGAAGTTGAATCAATATCATAGGAGTTATGATGAAGATGTTATTCCACTTTTAACCGAAGTGATTCCAGTTTACCTTGTTTGGATATTTGGCAATTTCTTCTTGACTCTAATCAAAACAGAATGAATCAAGATGTAAGAATATTGATTTAGACTCATAAATCAGTGTAGAATCATCCTGAAGTTGAATCAATATCATTGGACTTATGATGAAGAAGTTATCCCACTTTTCACCTAAGTGATCCTAGTTTACCTTGTTTGGAGATCTGGCAATTTATTCTTGATACTAATAAAACCAGAATGAATCACAATGTAGGAATCCTGATTTGGACTCATTAATCAGTGTAGAATCACCCTGTAGTTGAATCAAGATCATAGGAGTTATGATGAAGTTACGAAGTGATTCCAGTTTACCCTGTTTGGAGAATTGGCAATTTCTTCTTGATACAAATCAAACCAGAATGAATAACGATGTAAGAATCTTGATTTGGACTCATAAATCAGTTTAGAATCACCCTGAAGTTGAATCAAGATCATAGGAGTTATGATGAAGAAGTTAACCCACTTTTATCCGAAGTGACTCCAGTTTACCCTGTTTGGAGATATGGCAGTTTCTTCTTGATTCTAATTCAAACCAGAATGAATCAAGATGAAAGAAGCTTTATTTGGACTCATAAATCAGTGGATAATCACCCTGAAGTTGAATCAATATCATTGGAGTTATGAAGAAGAAGTTATCCCACTTTTAACCGAAGTGATTCCAGTTTTCCCTGTTTGGAGAGTTGGCAATTTCTTCTTGATACTAATAAAACAGATGAATCAAGATGTAAGAAGCTTGATTTGGACTCATAAATCAGTTAGAATTATCCTGAAGTTGAATCAATATCATTGGAGTTATGATGAAGAAGTTATCCCACTTTTAACCGAAGTGACTCCAGTTTACCCTGTTTGGAGATTTGGCAATTTCTTCTTGATTCTAATCAAACCAGAATGAATCAAGATGTAAGAAGCTTTATTTGGACTCATAAATCAGTGGATAATCACTCTGAAGTTGAATCAATATCATAGGAGTTATGATGAAGATGTTATTCCACTTTTAACCGAAGTGATTCCAGTTTACCTGTTTTGGAGATTTGGCAATTTCTTCTTGATTCTAATCAAACAGAATGAATCAAGATGTAAGAATATTGATTTGGACTCATAAATCAGTGTAGAATCATCCTGAAGTTGAATCAAGATCATAGGAGTTATGATGAAGAAGTTATCCCACTTTTAACCGAAGTGATTCTAGTTTACCCTGTTTGGAGAATTGGCAATTTCTTCTTGATACAAACAAAACCAGAATGAATCACGATGTAAGAATCTTTATTTGTACTCATAAATCAGTGGATAATCACCCTGAAGTTGAATCAATATCATAGGAGTTATGATGAAGAAGTTATCCCACTTTTAACCGAAGTGATTCCAGTTTACCCTGTTTGGATAATTGGCAATTTCTTCTTGATACAAATAAAAACAGAATGAAGCAACGATGTAAGAATCTTAATTTGGACTCATAAATCAGATTAGAATCACCCTGAAGTTGAATCAAGATCATAGGAGTTATGATGAAGAAGTTAACCCACTTTTATCCGAAGTGACTCCAGTTTACCCTGTTTGGAGATTTGCAGTTTCTTCTTGATTCTAATCAAACCAGAATTAATCAAGATGAAAGAAGCTTGATTTGGACTCATAAATCAGTGGATAATCACCCTGAAGTTGAATCAATATCATCGGAGTTATGATGAAGAAGTTATCCCACTTTTAACCGAAGTGATTCCAGTTTGCCCTGTTTGGAGTGTTGGCAATTTCTTCTTGATACTAATAAAACCAGAATGAATCACGATGTAAGAAACTTGATTTGGACTCATAAATCAGTGTAGAACAACCTGAAGTTGAAGCATGATCATAGGAGTTATGATGAAGAAGTTAACCCACTTTTATCCGAAGTGACTCCAGTTTACCGTGTTTGAAGATTTGCAGTTTCTTCTTGATTCTAATCAAACCAGAATTAATCAAGATGAAAGAAGCTTGATTTGGACTCATAAATCAGTGATAATCACCATGAAGTTGAATCAATATCATCGGAGTTATGATGAAGAAGTTATCCCACTTTTAACCGAAGTGACTCCAGTTTGCCCTGTTTGGAGAGTTGGCAATTTCTTCTTGATACTAATAAAACCAGAATGAATCACGATGTAAGAAGCTTGATTTGGACTCATTAATCAGCATAGAATTATCCTGAAGTTGAATCAATATCATTGGAGTTATTATGAAGAAGTTATCCCACTTTTAACCGAAGTTATTCGAGTTTGCCCTATTAGAAGATTTGGCAATTTCTTCTTGATACTAATAAAACCAGAATGAATCACGATGTAAGAAACTTGATTTGGTCTCATAAATCAGTGTAGAACCAACCTGAAGTTGAAGCAAGATCATAGGAGTTATGATGAAGAAGTTATCCCACTTTTAACCGAAGTGACTCCAGTTTACCCTGTTTGGAGATTTGGTAATTTCTTCTTGATTCTAATCAAAACAGAATGAATCAAGATGTAAGAAGATTTATTTGGACTCATAAATCAGTGGACAATCACCCTGAAGTTGAATCAATATCATTGGAGTTATGATGAAGAAGTTATCCCACTTTTAACCGAAGTGATTCCAGTTTCCCTGTTTGGAGGTTTGGCAATTTATTCTTGATACTAATAAAACCAGAATGAATCACGATGTAAGAAGCTTGATTTGGACTCATTAATCAGTGTAGAATCACCCTGTAGTTGAATCAAGATCATAGGAGTTATGATGAAGAAGTTATCCCACTTTTAACCGAAGTGATTCCAATTTACCCTGTTTGGATATTTGGCAATTTCTTCTTGATATAAATAAAACCAGAATGAATCACGATGTAAGAATCTTTATTTGTACTCATAAATCAGTGGATAATCACCCTAAAGTTGAATCAATATCATAGGAGTTATGATGAAGAAGTTATCCCACTTTTAACCGAAGTGACTCCAGTTTACCCTGTTTGGAGATTTGGCAATTTCTTCTTGATTCTAAACAAACCAGAATGAATCAAGATGAAAGAAGCTTTATATGGACTCATAAATCAGTGGATAATCACCCTGAAGTTGAATCAATATCATTGGAGTTATGATTAAGAAGTTATCCCACTTTTAAATGAAGTGATTCCAGTTTGCCCTGTTTGGAGAGTTGGCAATTTCTTCTTGATACTAATAAAATCAGAATGAATCACGATATAAGAAGCTTTATTTGGACTCATAAATCAGAATAGAATTATCCTGAAGTTGAATCAATATCATTGGATTTATGATGAGGAAGTTATCCCACTTTTAACCGAAGTGATTCCAGTTTGCCCTATTTGGAGATTTAGCAATTTCTTCTTGATACTAATAAAACAAGAATGAACCACGATGTAAGAAGCTTGATTTGGACTCATAAATCAGTTTATAATCACCCTGAAGTTGAACCAAGATCATAGGAGTTATGATGAAGAAGTTATCCCACTTTTAACCGAAGTGACTCAAGTTTACCCTGTTTGGAGATTTGGCATTTTTTTCTTGATTCTAATCAAACCAGAATGAATCAAGATGTAATAAGCTTTATTTGGACTCATAAATCAGTGGATAATCATCCTGAAGTTGAATCAATATCATAGGAGTTATGATGAAGATGTTATTCCACTTTTAACCGAAGTGATTCCAGTTTACCCTTTTGGGAGATTTGGCAATTTCTTCTTGATTCTAATCAAACCAGAATAAATCAAGATGTAAGAATCTTGATTTGGACTCATAAATCAGTGTATAATAATCCTGAAGTTGAATCAATATCATTGGACTTATGATGAAGAAGTTATCCCACTTTTAACCGAAGTGATTCCAGTTTGCCCTGTTTGGAGATTTGGCAATTTATTCTTGATACTAATAAAACCAGAATGAATAAAGATGTAAGAAGCTTGATTTCGACTCCTTAATCAGTGTAGAATCACCCTGAAGTTGAATCAAGATCATAGGAGTTATGATGAAGAAGTTATCCCACTTTTAACAGAAGTGATTCCAGTATACCTGTTTGGAGATTTGGCAATTTCTTCTAGATTCTAATCAAACCAGAATGAATCAAGACGTAAGAAGCTTTATTTGGACTCATAAATCAGTGTAGAATCATCCTGAAGTTGAATCAATATCATTGGAGTTATGATGAAGAAGTTATCCCACTTTTAACCGAAGTGATTCCAGTTTCCCTGTTTGGAGAGTTGGCAATTTCTTCTTGATACTAATAAAACCAGAATGAATCACGATGTTAGAAGCTTGATTTGGACTCATAAATCAGTTTAGAATCACCCTGAATTTGAATCAAGATCATAGGAGTTATGATGAAGAAGTTATCCCACTTTTAACCGAAGTGACTCCAGTTTACCCTGTTTGGAGATTTGACAATTTCTTCTTGATTCTAATCAAACCAGAATGAATCAAGATGTAAGAAGGTTTATTTGGACTCATAAATCAGTGGATAATTGAGAGATTTAAGAGAAATAGAGAGAAATTCGACCAAGAAATGAAGAAACTGTCTCAAGAACATGAAGAACAGGAAGAGAGAGGGGAGAGCTTTTCTTGAGAGAGAGAGAGAGTTTAGGGAAGCAGAATCATATTTTATTCCCTTGCCTTATTCAGGGATGTGATACAGAGTATTTAAAGACAAACAAAGGGCACAAGTTGCCAAGGAAAAGAATAAACAAAGAGGAGAGAGGTCTGGTTGGTTTAGACTGAAAATGACAAGTCCTAAGCCTTAGCAAAACATGTGATCTCTGGTCCACACCCTCTCCAACGGATCCCTGCTTCTTCTGACGCCTTGAGACCATTTAAATAAGTATTCTTAGGTCTCTTAGGTCTCTTTGGACAAGGAAGATGGATGGCTTGCACCTGAAGGTATTTTTTAGGTTGTACGGACAACCTTGATTCTCAAGGCACTTCCAAACTTGTTTAATCTGAATCCATCCATTCTCCTTGTTCATTATTGCTTCATCTCAACACTCCCCCTCAAGCTTGACCATAGGGACTGGTCAAGGTTGGAAACCATGAAGCATTCCCTCATTAAAACCTTAGCTTGGAAAAACCACATGGGATAAAAACCAAGCCAAGGAAAGAGAGTAGAACACTTCATGGCTAAGAGGATCAGTGAGATGGGAGTTCTATGAGTCCAAGTTTGGAATGTATGGACTCACAGACCTTAGAGCTTGCTGCCTTGGTGAAGATGTCTGCCAACTGATCTTCACTTCTAGTGTAACATGGCAAGATTATTTGCTGCTCCACAGCTTGTCTGACCTTATGGCAATCCACCTCAATGTGTTTAGTTCTCTCATGAAACACACTGTTGGAAGCTATGTGAATTGCTGCCTGGTTGTCACAGTGCATGGTGATGGGAGTTGTATTTTCTATACCCAAGTCCCTTAGCAGGTTTCTGATCCAAATGAGCTCACTAGTGAGCTTCCTCATTGCTCTATATTCTGCTTCAGCACTTGAACACGACACAATCTTCTGCTTCTTGCTCTTCCAAGTGACTAGATTTCCTCCAATAAAGGTGCAATATCCGGTTGTTGACCTCCTGTCCACTCTATCACCAGCCCAATCTGCATCACAATATCCCACTATTTCTGTACTCTTGTTACATCCCAGCCATACTCCTTGTCCTGGTGCCTCTCTTAGGTATCTCAAGATCCTCTCCACCATGTTCCAGTGATGCACTTTGGGTGTTTGCATATGTTGGCTGACTTGATTAACGGCAAAGCACACATCTGGTCTGGTGATTGTAAGGTAGATAAGCTTCCCAACCATTCTTCTATAGTGCTTGGCATCTCCATAAGGCTTGTCTTCAATCTCCCCCTCACGCAATACTTTGTAACCATCTTCTAGTGGTGTTTTGGCTGCCCTTCCACCTAAATCACCTGCCTCACTCAACAAATCAAGTGTGTACTTCCTTTGGGATATGAACAGCCCTTCTTTAGATCGGCATATCTCAATCCCTAGGAAGTACTTTAACTCACCCAAGTCTTTGATATCAAATGATGACTTAAGAAAGGCTTTGGTTAAGAGGATACCTGCCTTGTCACTTCCTGTGATGATGATATCGTCCACATACACTAGGATGACCACAATTCCTTTTGGACTGGTGAGGGTGAAGAGTGTGTGATCAGCCTCAGATTTCACAAATCCTCTTCCATTGAGAGTGGTACTGAGCTTGTGATACCAAGCCCTTGGTGATTGCTTCAACCCATAGATGGCTTTCTTCAGTCTAAGAACATTTCCAGGCTTGACAAGATGCTCTAGGCCAGGAGGTGGCCTCATGTAAACTTCATCTTCAAGTTCTCCTTGTAGAAAAGCATTCTTCACATCCATCTGCCACAGATCGCACTCCAAATTGACAGCTAAGGAGAGGATGATCCTTATGGTGTGAAATTTAGCTACTGGTACAAAGGTCTCAAGATAGTCTTCTCCATAAGTCTGAGTAATCCTCTTGCAACAAGTCTTGTCTTGCGCCTCTCCACAGTACCATCAGCATTGTATTTGATTGTGAAGATCCACATGCTTGTCACTGCCTTCTTGCCTTTTGGAAGCTCCACTTCATACCAAGTGTCATTTATAATCATGGCATTGGTTTCATTCCCAACTGAGTCTCTCTACTCCTTGTGTTCCATAGCTTCTTCATAAGACCTTGGGATGTACTCCTGGTCCAGCTCTCCAATGAACACCATGTGTTCCTGAGGACACTGAGCTAGAGAACACACAGCTCGAATAGGATGGGCTACTGCTTGGGAATTGAAGTAGACTCTTGTGTTGACCCAATTGGAAGGTGGATGTCTAATCCCGGTGCTCCTTCTCAATGGTTGAACATTCTCTTCAGTTGTTGTTCCCTCACCATCTGTAGACTGATCTTCACTCACCACTAATTCTTCTTGTTGCTCATCTTGATCATGAGATACTGAACCTTGTTGTGGTTCATGTTGGTAACCTTGTTGTGGTTCATGCTGGTTCCCCCCTTCAGGATCAAGATGAGTAACCTCAACAGCTTCATTTTCAGAGTCCTCAGGTGATCCTTCATTTGCAGGTGTCTGATAGTCTTGTCTTGGTGCATCCTCAGTTACAACACTCTCCTTTGGTATACTGATGCCTAGACTTTCCATTACTCTCCTCAAATTTCAGCTCTATCTGAGGTTGATTTGGATAGATCTTTCACCTCATCCCAACTCTTCTCTTCATAGTAGCCTCTGGACTCAACAAACCTCACATCTCTAGAGATAAGAACCCTCCTGGTTTCTGGTGAATAACACTTGTATCCCTTTTGGTGAGGTGAGTAGCCGATGAACATGGCCCTGGTGCTCTTTGGTTCAAGCTTGTTCCTTTGTTCTCCTGGAAGTAAAACAAAGCACAAGCACCCAAATACCCGAAGGTGATCTATAGATGGTCGATGTATGTTCAATACCTCATGTGGAGACTGGTCTTCAAGGACTTTGGTAGGGATTTTATTGATCAAGTAACAGGCTGTCATCACAGCATCCCCCCAAAAACTCTTAGGTACATTTGTATGGAACATCATACTCCTGGCCACCTCCATAAGGTGTCTATTCTTTCTCTCAGCCACACCATTTTGCTGTGGAGTATATGGACAGCTAGTTTGATGGATCACCCCATGTTTTGCTAAGTGTTGCTTGAATGCATTGCTGGTGTACTCTCCTCCATTATCTGATCTAAAATTTTTTATCTTGGCATTGTAATGGTTAGAGACATAAGTTTGAAAGTTTATGAATGCATCTAACACCCTATCTTTTGATTGCAGCAGAGTGATCCATGTATATTTTGATTTCTCATCTATGAATGTCACGAAGTACCTATGATGTTCTCTAGATGCACAAGGAGCAGTCCACACATCAGAGTGAATTAGATCAAAGCAACTTTCATAGATTGTACTAGATTTAGGAAACACTGTTTTGCAATGTTTTCCTAAGATACAAGCTTTCACAATCTTTTTGAAATGAAATACTAGGCAACATGATGTTCAAAGCACGAGAATGGGGATGTCCTAATCTAGCATGCCACATTACATCTTTAGGGAAATTAAAACTGAATTTAAAGCATAAGATAGGTCTACTGGAAGCTTGGTGTCTTCAAGTAAGTACAAGTCTCCCTTGGTCACACCTTTGCCAAGCAACCTACTAGTTTCAATATCCTGAAAGTAGACATCATTAGGAGTGAAAGTAACACTGCAATTCAAGTCATGAGCGGCCTTTTTTGACTGATAACAGATTAGAGGTGAAACTAGGCATATAAAAGGCTTTAGAATCCTTATTAAACAACCTAAGGTCACCTATTCCTTTAATTGGTACCCTTTCTCCATTAGCAATCATAACATTCCCTAAGATAGGAACAATGTTTTTCAATCAAGTTCAGATCACTAATCATGTGATGGCTAGCTCCTGAATCTATAACTAGGGGTTTTGTCAATTCACAACCAGTTAAAGCATTCAAGGAGATACCACTAGTTGAAGCATGTAAAGAGGTACCAAGTGTGTTACCAGAGTTGTCCTTGAGGAGTTTGATGAGAGCCTCAATGTCAGATCGCTTGATGGCTTCATCTTGAGTGTTCCTCAAGGTTGAACTGCTACTGGATGCTAACGCCTTTCCCTCACCAGCTGCATTGCTAGAGCGCATGGTCCCTGGAATAGGTGGTTCACTCATATCACCAGAGAAGTTGGCTCTTGCATCAGTGTATGGTGTCCTAAACTTCTGAGTTTGAGATGAGGGTGGAGGATCCAGCATTTGTCCTTTCCATGGCCTTTCTTCTTGCAGTGGTCACAGACCCATATCTTCTTGTCTTCATGCTTGTAGGAGCTTTTGTTTGCCACACCTTCAGCCTGGTTTGCTAATACCAGTTCCCCTTTGCCTCCAAAGAGCCCCATTGAGCCTTGCTCCTTCTGGATTTGATCACACACCTCTTCCAGAGAGGGAAGCTTTTCTGCTCTCAACATGTGTTTGATCAAATCATTGTATCCTGGATTTAGGGTAAGCAACAAGGCAAAGACCTTGTCTTGCTCTCGCCTATCATTCAGAACAGTAGGATCCACAGTAGATGGTCTAAGCATTTCCAACTCAGCCCACAATGCTCTGAACTGTTGAAGAGAGCAAGCACACACCTCTTCACTGATATTGGGCTGTAGAGCTGAGAAGGAGAATGAGTCCAAGAAGAGAAAGCTGAGTGA
>CAJHQP010004404.1:0-55791 GCA_905132765.1 Moricandia arvensis | reverse complement strand
CTCGTGCTATGCAGGGATCAGCCAGGTATGAATGGGACGGTGGGAGCTCCTTGGAGAGTCTAATGTGATGTGCACTTGCAATGGTGTTGCGAAGGATTTGCACGAGGAAACGCAGCGAGTCATGGCGATTGGACTGCTAGACTGACTCAGCCAAGCAGGAGACTCTGTAAGAGAATGTGTGAGATCCAGGTCGAGGAGTATTTGTTTAGCCCTCAACCGCTACTAGTTGCTGTGTGTGCTTGATTCTTGAATCTGACATGTCAAAAAGGGACAAAAAACAAGGGACAATAACAGAAGTAGAGTTTAGCTTTTGTTGGTTTAGCAGACAATAAGTTATCTGGATTTCTGAACATATTTTTGGTAATGCTGAGAGTAGTATCTCTGTGATGTTTTCAACTCTTTTTTTCTTTCTTGCAGTCTATTCGAGTGCGCTTCTTTCATTCTCTGATCATATTCTCTCCTGACAAACGACACTATCGTGAGACTTGTAATAATATAATATAAACAACAAATAAGCGCACAAGCTCAGTATTGTTAACGACATTTAACGCACGAATTCATAGTACTGTCAGTTACATGCTAATCGAACGCAACATCCAATATGATATTGAAACCGATTTGCGCTACAGCTGCCAAGTCATAGTTAATCTGCAGAATAGTTAAAACTGAGGACTATGAAACTCAACAACTAACTAACTACGAATATTGAATAGTCGCAGAGCAACACAAGCACATATGTGTCTAGAAAATAGGTAAACAAAGAGGAGAACAGCACAGAAGAAACACGAATGATCCACGCTGAAGCCAGACATGCATAACATCACAAGTTGTCAGCTCTTTATGCACTCACAGTCCAACAAGATAACATGAATCACAAGTTATTAGCCAAGGTGTGCAGTTCACCAAATCGCATGTTGTACAAGAACATAAAGCAGCCAAACTATGAAGAAATCACTAGCTGAGCACGTTTTGAGCTGATGCTCCTGTTGCTGCTGCTGGTAAGTTGCAGGAGTCCTCCTTGCAGAGCAGGTGATGTGTCGGCTCAGGCCTATGAATCAGCGTAATTGGGGACCCATACACAGCGCTCTGCTGGCACTCCATATCGCACGCGCACTCGTTCTATAAAACCCACACAAAACATTAGAGCATCAGAGAGAGATAGACACACAAGAATGTATATCATGCTATCTCTCCATCACTGGTAGCCGCAGCAATGTATCGAATCTTAAACATTTCTACATCTATACAACCTAACACGAGTCAAATCTCTGACTTATTCAGATTTAAAACACACACACACACAAAAAAAACAAAAAAAAACTTAGACTGAAACAGTTCTCTCTCTCTTTCATATATGATTTCACAGATAAAAACAAAGCATGATCATCAAAACTTCAAATTCGCAATTCCCTAATCGGACACCTATACCTTTCGATTCGATGATCCACAAAGCGATTACTAGATCACAAACACAGAATCAGGAATGAGAAAGACAACTTACTTCGGAGAGAAGACGATTCTTAGGAAGAAGCTTAGCGACTTCAGGAGAAGCACGACGTGCCTGTACGTACACAACAGATCAAGCTCTTGGAAACACTGCACACTACAAAATTGAAAAGAAGAAGGAAAGCGGAATATATATACCTGTACTCGAAAGTATCGTCGAAGTATTTGTCAGAGTACTGGATCTGACCCATCGCCAAAACCCTAGCAAATGAAACTGAGAAAAGTGAAATGAGAAGATTCAGATAGATCGACTCGTCTGAAGAATGAGAACCCTAAGTGAGGATGTGTTAAATGGCAGTTAAAGTGATTGATGGCTTCCATGTAAATTAACTGGAAATCAAGGGTTTTAATTAAACCAACGGTTTTTTATATTCATTTTTATTTGTCTCTCTGAGTTTGAAAATTTTTTAGGGGGAAGAATCACGACCCGATCCAAACCACTCTTCTTTTCGGCTGAAGATGAAAATAAAAGGTTGTAAACCGAAAGGTTGAACCAAATTGGATGAAATTGGGTGATTCGGTTTGTCTGATTAACATGCTGTGGATAAAGCATTTTTGTGTTTCATTTCTATTTAGTTTTGTGTTTGCAACCATGAACCAGTACTAAAGAAAGCACAACTATAACAAAAACGATGCAACCAATTTAAATGCCAAGATTCAAACCATATATGTATCTCTCATCTGCCATTATGCTGACAACATTTTCATAGAAACAACCGGCCCCAATATTAATGTCTGTAACAAGAGCATTCCTCATGCTCTTTTTATTTAATAAATAAATACAACGCATAAATTATTTAAGCATACAAAAGCAGCATCTTGGGAGTGTAGAACGGTAGAGAACAAGCAGGCAGGTTTTGCTCGGTGTGAACAGCAAATCCACAAAACTAAAATGAAACACAGTCTCGTGTTTTGTTTGGTTGCTTTCCATTATTATATAGAAAGACCCCATCAAACTTGCAAGAAGCTAGCGTACTTGCACCAAGTAGAGAAGCCTCTGAATGCACAAGAGAGCGTTCTTGGTCACCTCAGCGTCTCATGAGCCATCAGTTTCATCACTCTTTCTTTCGCCTTCAGGTCTGTTACGATCACTCTCCCCGCTGCATGGTACTGTATGAACTGCGAGAGATCATAGCATGTCCACCGCCCAATGATCTTGGATCACTTGACGTGTCAGGATTGTGAGGAGGACCCTCAGTATCTGCATCCACATGTTTTAACCAATGGTTAGCCCGAGCTAGCCCTACAAGTGTGTGGTTGTGAGAAGAAAGTAACAGAGAAGACTACTACCTGGAAGTCATTCTCCTCAAAGCTAGTGACATTCTCACGCCAAAAATTTGCTTCTTTGTGCATTGGGTTCCAGTCAAGATGGCCAAGGAGAACTCTTGCTTATATTTATCAAAGGAACTCAACTTCTTGATCTTGTCTTTAGCCCTTCTTCTAGTTGGTTTAATGCATCAAGCAAGTCCGTTCCAAAATCAGAATTAACAGGTTTAACCATGACCAATGCTTGCAATAAAGGATATACTGATAATACACATCTATGTTTAAAGGAATCACTAAATAGCCAATTTTCTCATATCAGGTTTAACAATACGGCTAATAGAAGCAGTACTCAGCTGTAATTTAACTAGTCTAACCTCGTCACTCCATGCTTGTGTTTCAGACTGTGGATGATATGTGGGAGTCCAAGATCAACCATCTGGCACCAAATGCACCTTTCCGGAAGCAAGTTCCTGAATGTCAATATGACTACCCTGACAACCTATAAGACAAAATACAGTCACAGACATACATGTCTACAATTAATGATCCAAAACAATAAAAGAAACAATAAAAAAAGCTTGGTACTGCAGACAGAGATTCTGATTGATCAACAAAGAGAACATAGCTCACCTTTCCTTAGTCGAGCTCTTAACCACTTCCGTGAGCCTTTGTATTGTCCCTAGATGTTGCCAAGTACTCAACTGCAGGTTCATAATAAGACAGAAGCCAGACGCAGAGACATGTTTCGTAGAGTAGCTGTTGGTCAGAGCGTACAATCAGAAGAATTAGTGACTGAGACATTATGACAAAGTGAACTGAAACAAAACATATATATATCTAATGTCCACTAATTTTATCCACACGTTAATAGAAGGCAACATAAATCCACATCTTGGTAGTTATTAGAAATCAAATGAAACCCTAGTGTCTATCTAATGATCGCTTTCCACCAAAGACTACAGGCTGCATCATATGGAAACGGCCAATACATCTCTACAGCTTAGTGGACACTTTTCACTTTAAACTACTTCCACCCATATAGTAGTACCTGGATAGACTGCTGAGTGGATGCTGGGGAGATTAAAGGGACAAGTAACTTCACCCCATCTGCCTGAACAAATGATGATCTGACAGCAGGTTCTTGAGCAGGACGACAGGCAGCTGATTGCAACTGGAGCACCACGAGTCGGATAGAAGGTTGCCTCAACTGCATTTCAAATCAAGGATTGTGAAAACCTATACTGGACGCGTTCAAGAATCACTAATACTTAAACAACAATGCAAAGCCAGAATAAACTATTAACAAAATATAGAAGCAAAAAGAGAAAAGGAACCTGAGCGCAAAGCCACTCCACCAATCCATTGAGATACATCATCAATTGTAGTAGAATGTATCTTAGAATCAGAAGCTTCTCCGTTAGCAATGGCACCATACCAGCTTTTGTCCTAGAACTATATGTACGAAAAGAACAAGACCCGCAAGTAAATGGTATGTACTATTAATAAGAGACGTGTTAATAAAGTCTGACTAAGCAGTATTAAAGTCTATAATACCTAATATCCAGGCAAGGATCTTGCAGCTTTACTCTGATGAACCAATTTCCCTTTGACAGCAACCTGAAAGAGAGAAATCTTTAGCTTGCATACTTTTGAAGATAGACAGCTAAAATCAAGCAAAGATGTACTGAAGCAGTTCCCCAATGAGTGTTACATATGTTTCCCACTTGTAGGAAGATGTAGTTGAAATAATAAACTGACTTATCAAGACTAAACTCAGGTTCTTAGAACAAAACGAGCAAGGGATAAGTGCTGACAGACAAAGCAACGGAATCTCTTGCTAGAACTAGTACACCATAAGTCCAGGACAGCTCACGTGAAACATGTCCCAGTTAAACATAAACACAAAGTCATATATTTATCTTTTGAAATAGCTCTTTCTGTTAACTAGTAAGGTCGGGTTGTTGACACCATAGATGTGAACAGTAGAGCACAGACAACTAGAAAACGAAAACTGACACGTTAATATGTCAAGTTAGAGAATGAAGAAAATGCAACAAGTCATAGGCCTTTCCCAAAGGAGAACAACAGATATGATTCAAAAAGAAAAGAAAAAACTTCGCATAGACGAGATTACGAGCAATAATAATAAAACTATGGATATGGAGTCACACCTCAAGAAAGGCTCGTAAGTATCCTCCTGTGCCAGAGATTGATCATGGAACAACCGAGCTCGTGTTGGGTTTGCTGGCAAACAAGTTCATGCATTAATTATTAGTCAGTATCTAAAATGATGAATGCAAATATCTCCATGTATGTATTCTATTAACCTGAGAGCATTTGATAAATCAAAGCCAAAACATATTCCACAGTATCTTCCTTGAATATATCACGTAAGATGGTAACAACAGATGAACATAAGCTGACCATCCTGCAACAATAACGACACAACATATATCACTTCATATATAAGAGAAAAAGAGTTGTAGTAGAAGATTTACTTGATCCAACAACATGCCCTTGCACTATCAGGTTCTTATCATAACGCCCTTAAGAGCTGGAGACCTGTCTCTGAGATCAGCTTAGTTGTCATGTAAGTCTCCCATGGAATGTCCCTTTGCAATACCTGCAAAAAGTAAAGTAACAACAGAGATCAAATACAAACAGAAAAGAAAAAACACATGATTAACATATATATTTAAGCACGACATTATCTTGTCAGAGCTAGTCATGTCCAAGACTTTTCAAGGTCAAGAATATCTTCGGTGTTCAGATTAAAACAAAGGTGAGATAACATCATAGCACAACCTGGTCCGTAGACAGTTCCGCCTGATCCATAGAACTGGTCCGAATCCCTACAGATGTAAATTATGACGAATTTCGAATCAGACATTTATTCAATGCATAACGAAACACGATCTACAAGCATTCGTGAATGTCAAGAAGAAAACACTAAACAGATCAGTAGATTGAATCAGATGATGAGAAAAGAGACAAAAGAGAGGAGCGACATGACCTGAAGACTGCAAAGGAGTGATCACGAAGGAACGAAGAGAAGACAAAAGTGAAGGATCGCTTCTTCTGAACGATTAGGTACGGACTAGATAGCTTCTGGATCTGAACCGTGGAAGGAGTTAATAAGAGTAGTCGCGGGCAATCAAATAAAACTCAGACGCTGACAGTTTCTCTGCCAATTACAATACTACACCTGTCGTTCCACACTTAATATTGTTGTTAATTCAATACCAATCGGTTTATGTAGTAAATTGATCATAACCCAGATGATTTTTTTTAAAAGAAATCAAATTAAGCAGTTCAAATCCATTTAAATCATTTAAAGTATTTAATCTAGTTTATATTTAGAAAAAAATCCAAAAAAATATTCCAACTAAATTTCATTAAGTTTTTTAGTACCTAAACTTTTTCCGCTATCCAGTTTAATACTTCAACTAATTATTTTGCTCATTTAATATGCAAAATTTTTACAGCCTGTCCATTTTAATAATCAAACGTTATTATTTAAATAAAAATACTAATAAGTTTCAAACAAAATTTTAAAAAATCTCTAATATTTATCGAAAATTCCCAAAAAAAATCTAATTTTATTTTTGTTTGAAAAATAAAAATACCTAAATTTTTTATAATCTTAAACTTTGTAGTAAAATTTTAAATTTTCAAATACTGAATTTAGCTTTTTTTCTAAAATAGAAAACAAATAATTTTTTTTACATTCAAAATTATTTTTAAAAAATTTAAATTTTCTTGATAATTTATTTACCTTCTTTCCTAAATACTAAAATAAAACTAGAAAATTTTCATATTTTCTCTTAGATTTTTGAGATTTTTAAAATTTTTGTTTTAAAACTTATTATTATTTTTAATGAAAATAATAAATTGAGTATTAAAATGGACAGGTTTAAAAATTTGTATATTAAAATGAACAAAATAACCAGTTGGGATATTAAACTAAGTAGCAAAAAAAATTAAATATTAAAGAAAGTTTAATAAATTAGTTGGAGTATTTTTATGAAATTTCTCTTTACTTATTCAAAAAATGATCTAAATTAATATAAATCGTTTTAAATAACACCAAAGTAATCATTATAATAAGTTGTCTACTCCCTAATATAAAAAAAGTCATTAATATGTTTAAAACAAAGTTTATGAAATGATTTGATTATTTATGTAAAGCTAATTAACAATTTCATGATACAACTACTCGAGAAAAAACAAGTGAATCAGATCGAAGATACACAGATCATACACATCGATGAAGCAGCTTCAACAAGATGTTGTTCATAGTAGATAATAACCATTAAAGCTTTAAACCAGATACAGTAAAACTCTATACATTAATTAATTTATAAAAATTTCATTTTCACATTTCTGTTTTTTTTTAAATATATTTTCTTTGTCAAAATAAAAAAAAATTAATTTTAAAATTTTATATATTAAATAAATTTCTATAAATTGACTCTTTTTATTCAATTATTTACTGTATGTAAGATATGTATCATAAAATTTAGATGAGTTTATATTACAATTTTAATAAATATTAAAATATTTTAAGTGTTAATAAAAATAGAAATAGACTCTATTGTGATAACAAAATAAAAATACAATGCTTATGCATATACTTATATAAATATAAATTATTAATTTATGATTTTAAATGGGATTTATTAATATTTTTCTAAAATATAAATATTATTAATATTTATCAATTTGTATTATATTTTAAATTGTTTAACGTTAAATTTATTAATTTATCGTGTTTATTAATTTATTGAATATAAATTTATAGAGTTTCTACTAGAGTTCCTTGAATCAGTTTTTGAGTAGCAACATCTAAACATGCATTTGTTCTTGGGCTTGGCCCAGTTTTTGTCCTTGATGACAATATAACACTACAATACCAATGGTTTATAGAACTATAACATATATTATTATTTGTATGTGCATACTTGAAATGGAATATTTGCGATGTTATTAGATACCTGGTTTTACTTGAAATCTTTTCCAAAAGCATTAGATTAACCAACCCTAAACATCTGTTAACTAGACACACCATCTTCAAACCATGCTTTAGGACAGTATAGTCTGGGCCGTTAGGCTATTGACTCACTTAGTGTCATTGCGTTAAATGGGCTTGGCAAAGACTGCGGATGAATCAATTGTGTTGTAAATAAGAATTAGGTAACATGTGACAGCTAGTCGCTAGTGAAAGCCATCTATTGTCCACACATCGAAACATTTATTTACTCTTTTTATATAATATGAGAAAAGGTAAAAGAATAGTATAGTACTATGAGAGAGAAGATACTCCAAAATTTTGGTCTGGGAACAAGACATCCTTTTGAAGTGATGACTGATAAGACATCCAAACTCATTTCATTATTATTATGTTGTAAATTTAAACAAAAGAATAGTATTACTGAAGAACCATCATCACTTGCTAACCTTTTTTTTTGTAATAATTTGTCAACTCTTTGAACATATTATCTCCAATTTCCCCATTGCAATAATTTCTTACCCACATCTCGGTAGAATAAATTAATGACCCTCCCCCAATACTTAGGCCATGTACATCAATGAACCCATGTTGACCCCTCTTTTTCAAAAAAATTAAAATCCAGACCAATAAGAAGTCGCCACGTGGTGAACCCGGGTTCATTGGGGTTCATGGCAATGAACTTTTGGAGAGAGGGGATCATAGATTTGCGTGTGAACTCCCCTCTTGATCCCCTCTTGATCCTTTGATGCACATGCCCTTATATTTACTCAATTACTGTTGTAAAGTTTGTCTATGTACACATTCAAGTTTTTATAAGTCTAAGTGTGCCAAACGCTCTGTCTGACTCAGAGGTTTCGTCATCTCAAGATGGGCCGAGCTCATTGAATCAGCAACATGTCATACGGCCCAGTTCTATGTCTGTCACTGACCGTTAAGTCTCCCTGACGTTTGTCTCAAGTCAAAGGTTTAAGTTCTTGTCATGATCTTCGTACCTCCACGGCCAGCTCACTGTACAACGGCTCCAGGATCCAACGTCTCTACCTTTAACAGATTTGGTTGTCTAGATTACTGTGAGGTCATGTGCTAACGTGTCCCTAAAGGATAAGGTTAATCTTGTTATAAAAGAGACAGTAGATTGTAATAGAAAATCAAGTTGAAAGAAAATCCTTTGAGTTAGTTTCTTCTCCTTCAAGTTTTGTCTTGATTCACATGGTATCAGAGCACAGCAAGTAGATTCATGGCCGAACAAGCAGAAACCATCTCTGCTCCTTCGTTGAGCATCTCTCAGTGTGTGACGTTGAAACTGTCTTCCACAAATTATATTTTGTGGAAAACCCAGTTTGAATCTTTTCTCTCCAGTCAGTCGTTGCTTGGGTATGTTAATGGGTCTACACCGCGTCCCCTGCCAACCGTCTCTGTTCGTCAAGGTGAAGAAGTGGTCGAACAGGCAAACCCAGAGTTTGTCAACTGGATACGCAGAGACCAACTTGTTATGGCGTGGCTTTTTGGTTCTCTCACAGAAGAAGCACTCCGCTCAGTTTATGGTCTTCACTCAGCTCAAGAAGTTTGGTTTAGCCTTGCAAAGAAGTACAATCGGGTTCTCTGCAACAAGACGTCTTGATCTTCAACGCAAGTTACAGGGTCTAAAGAAGCATCAGAAGTCTATGGTTGACTATCTTGGTGAGGTGAAGAGTGTGTGTGATCAACTGGACTCCATAGGCTCTCCTATATCAGACCAGGAGATGATCTATGGTGCGCTAAATGGTCTTGGGAAGGAGTATGAGTCGATTTGTACGGTTATTGAGCACTCAATGGATACAGACGCTGAGAGTAGTTTTGAGGATGCTGTTTTTAAACTTGTGAACTTTGATGACAAGCTGAAAGTTTACACTCAACCTCCTGATGTTTCTCCACACATGGCGTTTAATACCAAACGCAATTATTCAAACAGGGGACGTGGTTACTACAACAACAGAGGCATGCATGGACGAGGGTCAGGATATGGTGGATCCTCAGGGTCATACTCTACACGAGGAAGAGGTTTCTCTCAGCAGTTCCGGGGTGCTGACACAAACACACGACCTACTTGCCATATCTGTGGTCGGTATGGTCATACTGCAGCAAAGTGTTACAACCGTTTTGATCCTGACTATCAAACACCAGATACATCTCATCAGGCATTGGCGACAGTGAAGCTTTCAGATCAGCAACATCACACTGGTCAGGAATGGTATCCAGATTCTGCTGCTTCTGCTCACATAACCAATGATGTGAATCAGCTTCAGTCCTCAGAAGCATACTTAGGGAATGATCAGGTAATTGTTGGAAACGGTGACTATCTACCTATCACTCACGTAGGATCTGTTTCTCTTCAACTGCCTCAAGGTATGCTTCCTCTAAATGATGTATTAGTGTGTCCTGACATGTCGAAATCCTTGTTGTCTATATCCAAACTCACTTCGGATTATCCGTGCGAGGTCACATTTGATTCTGAGTGTGTGTTTGTTAAGGACAAGGGGACAAAACAGTTGATCACTCAAGGAAGAAGACATAATGATCTTTACGTGCTGAAGGGGATCCAGTTTCAAGCTTTCTACTCAAATAGACAGCAAGTAACAAGTGAAGGGATCTGGCATCAAAGGCTTGGTCATCCTAACATGGATGTTCTTCAGCATCTTTCACGAATAAAAGTCGTAGTTTTCAATAAGTCAAGCTCCAGGAGTCTGTGTGATGCTTGTCAAGTAGCAAAAAGTAGTCAGCTCCCGTTTTCTCATCTACGTTTGTTTCACGTTATCCTCTTGAAAGAATACATTGTGACCTTTGGGGACCTAGTCCAGTTGTATCTTCTCAAGGATTTAAATACTATGTGATCTTCATTGACAATTTTTCTCGGTTCACATGGTTGTATCCTCTCAAACTCAAGTCTAACTTCTTCTCTGTGTTTGTGCGATTTCAAAAAACTGGTCGAGAATCAACATCAGAGTTCTATCAAACAGTTTCAATGTGATGGAGGGGGTGAGTTTGTCAGCCAAGCGTTTCTTGATCATCTAGCTAAATCAGGGATTCAACAACTCGTCTCGTGTCCTCACACACCTCAACAAAATGGTCTCTCGAGAGAAAGCATAGACATATCACCGAGTTAGATCTGACTATGATGTTTCATGGTAAAGTCCCTCAAAAGTTGTGGGTTGAAGCCTTCTTTACTTCGGCCTTCTTGATTAATCTGCTGCCATCATCTGTTCTTCCTGAAATGAAGAGTCCGTTTGAGATGCTACACAAACGTGTTCCTCAGTACACTGCACTGAGAGTCTTTGGCTGCAAGTGATTCCCATATTTGCGTCCTTACATGCAAAGCAAACTGGATCCAAGATATCTTCCTTGTGTCTTTGTGGGTTACAATGAGAAATACAAGGGATATCGTTGCTTCTATCCACCCACAGGGAAAGTTTTTATCAGTAGACATGCTCTGTTTGATGAAAATTATTTTCCGTTTGCTGACATATACAATCGCTTTCATCAGCAGAGTAACTCTGTCTTAATGAATGCTTGGCAAGCAGGTTCTGTCTTGTCTCAGTCTCAGTACAGTGCTCAAGATGATTTGCATGCAGTTCAAGAAGATCTTCCCCCACGCCACGTTCGTTGTACTCCAGTTGTGGCTCCACCTGAGGCTCCTCCGACATCCCCTGTTCAACCTCCCACTCCACCTCATGTGTCTGATACTGAAACAGAGGCATCTGACAACATCGAACCACATGCTCTTGAAGAAGGAATGCCTCCTTCCCCACCTCCACATCAGATGACAACTCGTGCTAGAGCGGGGATCATTAAACCCAATCCAAAGTATGCTTTGATCAGTACAAAAGATTCTGATGCAGAACCGAAGTCAGTAAAGTCGGCTTTAAAACATCAGGGTTGGACAAAAGCAATGCGTACTGAAATCGATAACATGGTGGAAACAAAAACATTTGAACTAGTTCCTCCTGCAGCTGAACAGAATCCTCTTGGCTCATGTTGGATATACAAGAAGAAGATCAATGCAGATGGAACTCTCCTTAAGCTACGTGCTCGTCTTGTTGCGAAAGGTAATGAACAAGAAGAAGGAACTGATTACTTGGAGACATTTAGCCCAGTGGTTCGTACCGCCACAATACGAACCGTTCTACATGTTGCAGTCACTAAGGGGTGGCCTCTAAAGCAGTTAGATGTTCAGAATGCTTTTCTGCATGGTGAACTAAAGGAGACTGTTTACATGGCTCAGCCGCAAGGGTTTGTCGATCCTTAGAAACCGGATCATGTTTGGAAGCTCAAGAAGGCTATTTATGGGTTAAAACAGGCTCCCCGTGCTTGGTTTGACAAGTTCAGTCCATTCCTCTTGCAGTTTGGGTTTCAGTGTAGTTTTCCGGATCCCTCTCTGTTCATCTATCATCGAGAGTCTGATGTCATCTATCTTCTTCTTTATGTGGATGATATGATTGTCACTGGTAACAATGAAACGCTGTTGATTCACCTTCTGCATCAACTTCATAAAGACTTTCGGATGAAGGACATGGGCAATGTTGAGTACTTTCTTGGGATTCAAGTTCATCACTACAATGAAGGTATTTTTCTTAACCAAGTCAAATACGCAACAGATATGTTGCTGTCTGCAGGAATGGGTGACTGTGCTTCTGTGCCTACTCCACTACCATTGCGTGTTGATAAAGTACCAGGTCAAGACACAGTTTACCCTGACCCATCACATTTCAGAAGCCTGGCCGGGAAGCTTCAATATCTCACCCTTACCAGGCCGGATTTATAGTTTTCGGTTAACTACATCTGTCAAAAGATGCATTGTCCAAGTCAGTCAGATTATACTCTCCTCAAACGTATCCTTCGTTATGTAAAAGGCACGTTGGATATGGGTATCAGCATAAAACGCAACACTAATTCAACTATGGTATGTTATAGTGACAGTGATTGGGCAGGATGCAAAGATACTCGTCGATCAACTGGAGGGTTCTGTATGTTTTGGGATCTAACGTGATCTCCTGGTCGGCAAAACGACATGAGACAGTGTCCAAGTCTTCAACTGAAGCTGAGTATCGGACCATGTCTATCGCTGCATCAGAGATTGTTTGGTTGCAAAAATTGCTTCGTGTAATGGGGCTACAACAACAACGCACACCTCTTCTGCTGTGTGACAATCTATCGGCGGTATGTCTCTCTGCAAACCCAATGTTTCATAAGCGTACCAAACACTTTGATGTCGACTATCATTATGTGAGGGAAAAGGTGGCTCTAAAAGCTCTTGAGGTCAAGCACATTCCGGCTACTCTTCAACTAGCAGATGTGTTCACTAAGTCTTTGGCTCTTGATCCTTTTGTCACACTCAGGAACAAACTTGGAGTCTCTGTACCACCGTCTCCAAGCTTGAGGGGGCGTATAAGTCTAAGTGTGCCAAACGCTCTGTCTGACTCAGAGGTTTCGTCATCTCAAGATGGGCCGAGCTCAATGAATCAGCAACATGTCATACGGTCCAGTTCTGTGTCTGTCACTGCCGTTAAGTCTCCTGACGTTTGTCTCAGTCAAAGGTTAAGTTCTTGTCATGATTTTCGTACCTCCACGCCAGCTCACTGTACAACGGCTCCAGGATCCAACGTCTCTACCTTTAACAGATTTGGTTGTCTAGATTAATGTGAGGTCACGTGCTAACGTGTCCCTAAAGGATAAGGTTAATCTTGTTATAAAAGAGACAGTAGATTGTAATAGAAAATCAAGTTGAAAGAAAATCTTTTGAGTTAGTTTCTTCTCCTTCAAGTTTTGTCTTGATTCACAGTTTTGACTCGCTGTTGTTTCTATTTTCGTAGATGCCAAGTTTTGATTAAGCCATGCCTTGCCAACATGTTGTGTTTGATTCTAGTTGGACCAGTCTGATTGAATATTTCAAGGACACGAGTATTGATGTTAGGTAGGTGAATAAGAAGTTGAAATCTTACACCTATGAAGAAAAAAAAAATTGAAAGGAAGGTCTGAGTTTATTGAATATGTTGGTATAGTTTTGCCCATTCGCTTCCTCTGTCAAAAACTCGACATTTACTTGTTCAAGTAATTTCGTACGTACGATCCAACCTCCGATTACATAATATTCATTATACCTAAATGTCTCCCTTTTTATTTATTTTATGAACCAACAAACAATAAGGAGACATTCAGCATAGAAAGTAAAAAGATTCTGTGAGTCGTTTGTTCATAAATTTGGACAACATGAATACATATCTCGTGAATTTCATCGTTCTTCTCTGATATATTGTTGTACCATATAATGATTACCTTTACTCCAACACGACAATATGAAAATCAAAATACCAACATAATATAACGTGAATAACAAATGTTGGTTCAAACATGAAATATAAAATAATCCAGTTATTTGAAATTCTTTTATTGACATACATTTATTAATCTTATATATTGATACGAAACGATTTAGATGGTGTAGAAATTGCTTTAGTTTGTGAACTACACATATTTTCTAGCCAGATATTGAAAAATGCTATAGGGAAATGTTAGCTTACAACTGAACCTAATATATAAGTATATATATAATTAATGTTAAAGTGAATATAACATACTTTTAGACCGAACTGAATTTACATTTCAAGAGTATTATAGAACTTCATTGATGATAGATAGATATGATGCCAGATGACTTTAACTCAATCTATACGTTTATTCCTATGTGGAAACGAATTTTCTTGTCATATCATCTCCCATTTTGTTAATCTCAAAGGAATATTTTACGTATAACTTCAGTACAATGAATCAGTGATTACTTTTTATTTGATAAACAAATTTTATATCCCGGTTTAATAGCGTCCGGTAGTTTTAATTCACACCGAGAATTCTATCTTATGGTAATTAGTGGATGGAAACTAATTCATAAATTAAAAAGACATTTGTATTATACTTCTGTCATATTGGACGTATATCACTACTTTGTATGCATGGGAGTGTATGTGAAAATATAGTATATCACATTGACTACAAGTAGTTGACATTTGAAATATTATATACTCAAACAAAAACTGCTTTTGTAGCTAGCTCCAATCGACTAACGGACTAAGTCATGCCAAAAAGAAAGGACAAAATGTTTTGGGGAAGTTTTGTATGTTTCTTGATGTTTCTTTGTGAAAGCGTGAGACTAGATTTGGCTTCATATATGTGATCGTGACCACTATTAAATTATATGGATACACAAATATCATATTCACATAGGATACCAGTTGAAACATTGGTTTGAGTATGTTTATATCAGCATTTCAGCAAGTATATCATCAAACCTTTTCTCTATTGATAAAGATATATAAGTGTGTATTCAATCCTCGTTAATTTATAGCTAACTAGCTACATTTTCCTAAAGCTGGACCTCTTCGTCATTGATTGAAAATGATCCAAAAAGCTTAAACGTATATGCATTTATACGTACGGATACGTCAGGCAACTTGTACATCGTTATTGATAATAAATAGGGGGTATAATATGCGTGTAGGTGTAACAAGCGTGGAGACAAAAGCATACAATAATGTGAATCACGAAATAGAACAAGGGTTTGGGACCTGCCCTCTGATTTGTCTGAAGGAAAGGGGGCCATTGCGACAGGTTCTGCCATCTCAGCTCACATACCTCATTTTCATTTTTATTTTTCATTTGGTCCTACTTCATTTATACCCTTTTTCATTTTTTTTTGTTTTCTTATTTTTTTTCATTTATATATCCTTGTATTTCACATTTTTTTTTTCATTTTGCTATCATTATTATTGCTATAGTTGCTCAATTAATGATTAATCATTAGAACATATATGTACATGCATCCCATGTATGTATTGCGTTCCATGACTAATTTGTGTTATTCTAAATTTTTATTTAAGAATCGGCATTTGGTTTGTTCTATCTTTCTAATATTTTAATGTAGACTTTGACTGAACTAGAAACTTTAGCCAAAACTTATCTATTTCGGTTCAGGTATGGTTTTGAAGTCTAGCATATATATATTTTCATGTGTTATACCTAGAAAATCGATTGATACGTTTTAGGATTACTTATTTATCCGGTTAACTAACTAGTGTTTTAGTATATATAAATACATTTGTTGTTCGCATAAAGATAAATAGTTATTAGCATATGCATGGTCAGTAGTCTATCAACCATAGTTGAAGAGTTTGGACATAACCAATTTAACTAAAAGTCTAAAACAGGAGAATTTTTTTTCTAAACTGAAAACTGAAAGTCCAAACACTCCGATACTGGCTTATGCTTTCTGTGGATGTAACAATTTTATCTATTTTCATTTCCCGAAAAACTAATAAACCATTTTTAAAAGCATATGGTATCAAGACTCCAGTTCTAATATCATATTGACTGTGAGACACTTTATGAGTATTATACATATAGGATATGTTATATGAGACACTATATGTGTTACTAGTGTTGGGTTTGCGGATCAAACGCGTCCTCACCCCGTCCTCACCCCGTCCTCCGCTGTCGGTTGAATCATTGATTTAAAAATCTAACATACATAATCTGCTGAGTAAAAATACTTTAATTTATTGTAAATATGTAGGTAATCTGTGGGACCGACAAGTTAATTCATATAATTTTAAAATAATTATTTTACTTATTTATTTCTGAAAATATAAAATATATATTTATATAGTTATAATAATAAAATATTGTATTTTATATATTTTTGGAAAATATATAATTTTTTTTGCAAAAAAAAAGCATTTACAATTTTTTTTTTAATTTGCAAATTGGCAGGTACCCACTATTTAAATTAAATTGATCCACATTCATCCCGCAAAAAAATAACCTTGATCTTCATCTGCATTCACCTCTAATATTCTTGAAACCAGTCGATCCACACTCAGGTTCACGATTTTAGACTCAATTTTTCGGCTCTATATGTGTATTATGATTTTTTTCGATCTAAATTGTTTTTTAAGATTTTTTTTATAAGGGTATCCTATGGACCGAAATTCAAACGAATAATTTCTTATTACTCGTAATAAAAATTTGTTACTCATATGACATGACCACACAAACAAATATATCTTAGATAATAAGTTTTGAACCTATGATATTTAGTAATTTTTCAATCTTGCCTTACCACTGGAGGGCATTGCACCAATTGTTTCTTTGTTAAACCATCATAGACTTTGTAGAATTGTAACTGCGAGACAGATTCATAGACTACAAATTTGAGAATGCGCTCTTTGTCATTTTTTTATTGTTTTTACTTCCTTTTCATCTTCCCCCGCTTACTTGTTTCGAAGCTAATCATGTATTGTCAATGCATGTGATATTTGTTAACTAACCTTCACTACTTAAACGTGTACGAACTTATTAAGTTGTTATAGTATTGCGAAAATAAAACTAGTTTTCTTTTTGAGAAAAGGCTTTAAAAATAAAATAAAACTTTTGACCAAAAAAAATAAAAATAAAAATAAAATAAAACTAGCTTCTGAGACATACTAACTTTGATTTAATTTAATCAAATTATCAAACAGAGACTAATTCAAGTCATTCATAATGACTTCTAACATATCTCAAAATGACGTGTGTTCTGTCCATGTGTAAACGTCGAAAGTATTAATGTGGCTTACACTTGTATGTGCCAAATACAACACATTTGTTTAGTGAATAGTGTCTCTTTGTTTCGTTGCGTTTTATATACTACAACATGAAACTATATATGTTTCGTTTTATATACTACAACATGAAATTCTATGTAATGGGTAATGGCTAGTGCATATTGTTTAGACGACCTACCTAGCTAGCGCAACATGAATTTCTATTTAGGTCCCCAAAATTTACTTACCAATATACGGAGCAAGCCGACCATAAATACGATTAGGAACTAGCCATTTATCAAGTTGTCCTTTAAGATCATAATTATCTTTAAAACCCATTATGAAATTTTTAATTTTTATTTTGTTGGATTAAAAAAAATTAGAAAAACACCGTGGACCGCCACGTGTTGGTGAAGCTCGCGAACAGTGCAAAAAATCCTTAATAATAGATCTTTATTTGTTGATTTTGAAAAGTAATTTTTAGATTTTTGGTGGGTCTCATCCCCTTAAAAAAACCCCGCACCACCGATAACGATGCTCTAAAGTATATATGATCAAGAACCATACGGACAGAGAGTAACACTATGCAAATACTGCAGCATGGCAATGGACGCTGAAATTATGCACTTACATATGCGATCGAACCTACGAGCAATGAATTATGAATCAACTATTAGACAAGAAAAATCATTTCCAGCAATGTATTCATCTTACGATTAATCTACATAAAAAGTGTTAATCATATATAACAACTTTGTTATTGGAATATCGTGCCCGCAGCATACAACCACATTCTCGTTCCCATTGGATTACAATAAAAGAAAAAGAAGATTGGAAGCAAAAAGGAAGATACAAGGGTCAAAAGAAGAAATATATATATAAGATTCAAAGTTCACAAAGCTATAGAGAATGATAATATTATTCTGGAATCATTGTTGTGTGGGGACACATTGACCTCCTCTTTGCTCTTTCTACATGTTGGGGGCAAGCTGTTTTCATTGCCCAACATTTTGTTTTACCGCTACAATATTATACTTTCTCAAAATAATAACCTTTAGTTAGTTTGTTTTTGTTAAAGAACTTTAGTTATTATTTTTTCACTCTTTGTTTTTCTCTAGTTTTTCACACCTAAATTATTATAAATACATCATTTAATGATTAAAGAAATCAATAACTAAAAATCACTAAAATTATATTTTACAAGTTATCGTTATTAACTAAATAGAATAGAGAGAATGCATGATTTAATTGAAAAAAAGAAGAATATAAGTATAAATAGCGATATACAATCTTCTTTTTCATTAGTTTTATTTTTCTATACAAAAGTAGTAATTTATGGCAAGTCATTATATGGTTCACGAGATGCGTATGGTACCATGATATTGATAACATATCTAAAGAGGAGAAGACCAGTAGAAGAGACAAAAAGACAGAAACACACATTCTCCACAACAATTTAATTATTTACATTTTTGTATGGTAAAAGAATAATCACAAAGATTTTTTGGTCTCTTCCCAATTTGAAAAATTCCCGCTTTCGACAGACCTACATGATACATCATTTTTAGCCTTTAATTAATTTTGTAGCTATATGGCGTGCTCCAGATTCAAAATTTACAGGCCTTTACTATTGTTGTTATGCATGTGGCTGTTTTCAGTATTACAACATGCAAAGTAATAATAGATAATCTGAAGTATTCATGTTTAAAAAAAAAATCTGAAGTATTCATTTTAACCAATATGGCAATATCTATTCCGTATTTAAAAGAATTATGTTGTAGATTTTTTTGTTGCTATATTTGTAACTTGTAAGCTTGATGTTTTAGATTTTAACTAATTTATCTTATTTGACAATTTAAATATATATTAAAAAATAAAATACGAAACTCTATTGAAAAGATATAAAATTTGAAACAAGTTATGAACAAAACCAAAACTAGCAGGAAAAAATAAATATTTGTTTAATATGTGTGAACAATCTAAAATTTCATTATTTTAAATATATAAAAATGTATTTGGAATTCTTATTTTATTAACATAATTTTATTAGACTAGCGAATCAGACTTCAATATCTTTAATTATATATATTGTGTTGTTTTTCATAGGAACTATACTAAACTGGTTACTGATATAAATTAGTAAATCTTGTCAGTAAAATAACATAATATATTATATCAGAAGTTTAAAGAGAGAAATTCATTTATCACCAACTACTTCTTAGTTGGAAATCGGTATAAATTAATATCATATCAAAATCTGATCTATAATTGATGATGTGCAAAATTGATCTTGCCTATCTTTGCTAAAATTAATAATAACAAAAAAATCAGTTCGATTATGTTAGGGATAAAATCCGACATCAAAACTGGAATGAAGCTTGAATAATATACAAATAAAATTAATCAATTTATCCATAACTAATTAGTTTTAAATAATATGATTATCTAACTTACTAAAACAAACATAGACAATATATATAATCGTAAACTTAAAGTCTTGTTTTGTTAATGAGTTAAAATTTGCTTAATTTGATATTTAGAATATATATGGGGTTAATTGTTTGCATCTTGCATAAGATTACATGATGAACGAGGAGTTGATATGTTTTGATGACGTTTGGCTGAGCGTTAAGAAACGACATACTAAAGCAATTCGTTTTTTCCTAAATAATGAAACAAATTGAGGAGAAAGAAAGATAAATCGAGAAAGGAGAAATTCGTATCACACGTGAAAAAAGCAGAGATTTAATATTACTCTTTTTGTTGAAAAAAATTATTCAAAGAGCAAATAAAATTGGAAAAGGAAAAGTGAAAAAGAAGTTGAGAAGATATTACCAATTTACCACCTAAAGCTTGACGACAATTGTTAAAAACAAATCAAAATATAATGTGAGTGATACAAATGTGCTGTCACATGTAAGTTTTTTCGTGATATAAAAGGGAAATGTAGTACGTAGTAGACGAATAAATTCATATTCTCATCAAAACTATAACAATGTTTTTTAGCAAAAAACAAAATTGTAATAACGTGGCCGAGGTAAAAACTACAGTTTATTCAAAAAATTTGTACCAAAAGTATTTCTATTTAACAAAAAAAAAATCTATTTACTCATTTCGAAGTAAAAACAAAAAGTTTCCTAAATCGTCATTTATTGGGTTCTACAATTTTTCCTAATCAACATTGTTGTATGCGCAGAATAGTAAGGGTGAAAAGCTTTGGGCGACGTGGTGGCATCCCAGATGCTCAGAGTGGAAGCAGGTTGCTTTAATTCTGGTGTTACTGTTGCACCAGGGTTTTATTGGTGCGTGTAATGCAGTTTACTGACCAAATTTTATTAGTGAATCAGGGCAACCAACTCTAAGTCAAATGAGTTTTTTTTTTCATTTTTGATGTTAAGTAAATCGTGACGAGACCGACTAATTTTCAAGCATCTGAACACATATGTCAGTCAGATCCAATTGTTTGTAAAAAAAGTTAAATACTTTTATGGTCTAAGACCATGTTTATTTCCGATCTCTTAAGTTGGAGTTTTTAACTTAAATTGACTCTTTTTTGAATTTTTTTTTAAAATTTTTTTTGTTAAGAGACGGCTCTTAAGTCTTTTATTTAAGATGTCTCTTAGGTTTTATTAGTTAAAAGTTAAGAAACGACTCTTAAAAAAGTTAAGAATCTCTGTTAAGAGACTTCTAGTAAACATGCCCTAACCACACTATAAAGTAATTTAAGGACAATTAATTCGAATCCACGACCCTTTGAATTATTGCGAGATGCTATATACGTGATTTAAATGAGGATATTTTAATCGATTCAACGAAAAATCTGAGTTATTTATGGATTAATGAAAATATTATTTAGCATAGAGTGAATACCAAATGAATAGGAGAGAAATAACATTTTTAACTATTTTTAATGCAAAACATACTAAAAATTATTAAACACATTATTAAGGCCCAAAAATTGCAAAAGCCTCAAGTTATTTCTATTCTTTTCCTCGCATCCCATGCAGTCAAATGTCATGAATACCCTTCAGACACACGCTGTATCAAGCCATGGCAAGGTGAGGGCATTCACGACATTTCGTATATGCAACAAGGAGCTTAATACAAAAGATTGTTCTCAAGTTTTAAAAGACTGTAATAAAATTTTAAACGGTACGAACAGACGACAAGGTCCGATCACTCACGGAGTGGCTACGATTGCCCATGGCAGATGCAAAATCGGTTTCTCCTTCTTCGTCTTCTTCACCGGAGGTTGTTGTTGCTCCGGCGATGAAGACGATGGTGGTGGAGTGTACGAACTCGCTGACAGTGACCACGAATCATTCGAGCTTTCTTCGCAATTGAAAGGGTTTGAATCAATCACGCAGCTTGGGGAGGAGCTCAACGATGGTGAATCGTGAATCTTTCGTTTCTTGGAAGTTTCGGATTCGATCTGTAAACCGAAACGATCATGGAGGATGAGATCATAGCAAGGTGCCACCTTTTCCTGTTAAATGCACAGAAGGTGTTTGTGAAAATGCCTCAGTGAAAACAGAGTTTTACTAGTGGAGTGATTAGAAGCTAACCTTGGTTATGTTAAGGACGTTGAGGAGCTTAGTTTGGTGTGAAAGAGGATCAAAGTGTTCAACTTGGTCTATGACTCGCATCATGGTGGCTGCTGCAACAACTGATGGGCGGTAGCCGACAAATCTTGAATCTGACAAGAACAAAACAAGGGTGTAAGATTACTGAGATTTCAGTAGATGATGAAGGGTTTTTGTTTTTGTCGTCTACGGACCTGAGATTAAAGAGAGGAGGAGACGGTGGCATCTGTTGAGGAAATCCCAGTGAGCATTGTTCTTAAGTCCCAATCTTCTGATGATGTGGTCTAGAAACGAGATTGGAGTGATGAGATGCATCTTCCATTGGAGAGTAGAGAGAATCAGCAACTCCATTCTCTGTATGGTTTTTGCTTCAAACACATACTTTGTCTCCTCCACCTACAAACACACCCAAAAAAACAGAGAGACTGAGAACAGAGGAAGACAAGTGAAAGAACTAAACTTTAAGGTGAATGATGTAAAGTATCATCATTTACTTGGTAGTCTAGAAGAAGAGGGACATGGGTTTCTTCGACTTTAGCAGCTAGAGAGAGACAAGCAACAGAAACGAGCTGAAGCATCCATGGTTTGTCTCTCTGTAAGCTGTAGCTACATACGAACTTATCGAGATAAGTTATAGCTAAAACAGCTGCTAAAGTAGAGAACCCATAATGAGCGTTGACCCTCAGAATCCAACCCACGGCTTCTTTACGATCCGTGGCGAGATACACATCATCCAGACAGCTGAGTTCTTGTTCTTCTTCTTTGGTGAAGAGAGTGACCAGATCTTCGTCTTCCCAAAACAAATCTTGCTCCAGAAGAACGAATGGAGAAGTAGTAGAAGAAGAATAGGAAGAGTTATCTTCAACTACTTCTTCTTCGTCGTCTTCCCATTTCTCTTCTTCGCAGTAGAGAGCATCAAGAAGAAACGAAGTACTATGCTCTTCTCTACTTTCGTCCTCCTTTGGTATGGCCATTGTTGGAAGTAGACACAAGAATGAGAAGAAAAGATCTTCTCCTTGTTGATGTTTCTCTTTGGTTATTGGGCTGGCTCAGGGCATTAGGATAAGATGATAGAGAGAAAATCTCATCTTCCTCTCTCTATGGAAACGTGCAGAGATTAGCTGTAGAGGGAGCTACAAAAGAGAGATTAGAGAGAGAGAGAAAAGCTGAAAGTGGGAAGGAGAGGGAAAAGCTGGGGATTGATTTATGAGAGGAGGCGATATGGTTTTTCACATTTGTCTTTTTTTACTCGCACAATATCTTTATTTTTTTCTTATGATATTAAATGTGTCGTTTCTTTATCTATTTTTTCCTTCTTCTTTTGTTTTTTTTGTTTTTTATGTGTAATTTCTTTTTAAGTTTCCCGCTTCACCCACTTGTACTCAATGTAGAGATCGAGAAACCAAAGTGCAGTAAAAAATCTGTGGGCTAAATTGTCTAAATTTTTACAACCTTAGACATTGACCAAAAAAAGACCATATACTAATATCTGATTAAAAGAAAGAGAGGTTTCAAGGTAATAATTAAATTATTTTGCAAGTAAATCTGCAAGCTCGCTTAATAATATGAAAAAGATTCCAAACTTCTCAATGAGTTTCACTAACCATAGCAAAAAAAAAAAAAAAAAACTGTTTAAGGCTACAAGAACATATATTCAAAAAAAAAAACAAATGAAAAAACGTAAAAAAATAATTAAAATTCAAACTCTAGAAAGTATAAATAGCATCACTAGGATATCTCTATACATCATAACCACTTTCCGTCGACTCTAAACGCCGGAGCTATAGTACGGAGGAGGCGGGTATTGTCCTGGATATGGACCTGGAAAACAAGAAAATATACCAACCACCAATGACAGCTGTTAGAGATCTTGCATAAAACTGATACAAGAAGCACACCCAAATTCACATAATCACATATATTGATATAAATAAACTCAGTAGCTCAGTTGATTAAACTGTTGGTTGTCCTTTAAGAGGTAGCAAGTTCAAATCGATTTAGCAACATTTAACATGTAATCACTTTGTAGTACCAAAAAGAGAAAGAAACACACCCAGATTCACATAAATATAATGCAAATTGAACGTGCAAAAGCACACGGATTTCTCCTTTCCGACAGTGAAACATTAGTTTAGAGTCCCTAAAACTGTAAGAGGTAATAGTATATGCAAGCATGGGATCCTTAATTGTTAACATTTTCTAAATAAAAATTTTAAATTGGCACCTTGTGGGTAATATGGTGATTGCTGAGGAGGGTATGTTGAGGATGGTGGAGGAGGAGGGTAAGCTGAAGGACCAGGAGGATAAGCTGAAGGGACCGGAGGGTAAGCAGAGGCTGATGGAGGAGGAGGATAAGCTGAAGCTGGTGGGTAAGGTGATGGAGACTGAGAGTATTGTACTTGTGGGTATAGAGATGGTCCAGAGTATGGTGCTGATGGATGATGTACTTGAGACGCGTACGGTGGTAACCCGTAATTTTGTGTCTGCATACAAGGAATAAATTGTATATGTTTTAGCCGAGCCTGTATAACTCAACGTTGTTAATTGAGTACTGGGGTTACCTTTGCGGCTGCATAATGCAGTATGAGTCTTACTTCTCCCGCATATCTGAAAGACAGAAATGTGATGCATTTTCAGAAGATTTTATAATCAAATAACCAATCTACTTATATGAGTATATACTTCTTATGTGTAGAAACAGGACTAATCGAAGATGCTCTCATCTTATGAGTGTCTTCACATTATATTAGGAAGGAAAATAAATAGTAATTCAGAATTAACAAAGAAGTGCAGAAACGTGTTTCAGAAGGAAAAAAAAAAAGAAACAAATTAAGAAGTGCAATAACATCTTGATTCTTGCATTCCAACTAACACCAAAGATGACAAAAACTACATATAACTGCTCTTATAAGTGAACAAGAACATGCTTCCATGTCAACAAAATATATAGCAAGAGCTAAAACTTCAAAAGTAGAAAATATAGGGGCCACACAAGTATAGCGAGGCGTACTCAAAACCACATGAAAAGTTCTATTGATAATTGGCAAGTCCAACACCGAGATCACACAGAGCAAACATGCACCATGCAAGTATGGATTACAAAACATGATAATACTCAAATGCAAAAAGGAACCAAAAACTAGAGAAACCAATGTTGTTACCTCCCATTTTTAGTCTGTAGAGTCCAGGTGCAGTCGTCATATCCCTGAGACAGAGCCTTCTGCAATTTAATCCTAATCACAACAAACATACAGAGAAAAGACTCAGTTCCAAACACAAATCAGGAGAAATTTCAAAGCATAGATATGACAAAATGACATACGTAGCATTCCCAATGAAGTCATCAGTGGAGAGTGTATTGCTATTCCAGACAGCCACCTTAAGATCCCTAAGACCTTCAAGCAAAGTGAACATAAACTTCTCTTGGAACACTGCGTTCTTTCCACCATCTGAAAAAAATAAAGAAAACCCGTTAAAAGATTCATAGACGAGTGGCTTTTCGAACACTTGTAAGAACTAGAAAGATTGTGTTGATCTGAACAAAGCCATATGAATAGGGCTAATAGTTAACCTGTGCAGGTTCTAGTACGGTGCCTTGTGCTGCTATACTCGAGTACAACGTATGGATCTTGCCTCGAAAACCATTCAGTGTCTTTCAGTTTCTGACATCCAACAACTGAAACCAAACACAATCACAGAAACAAAGCTAAGATAGAGTAAAAGGAGTTTTCATTTCCAGTGAACATTGAGTTAGAAAAGAGAGGAACAGAAAGGTACGAACCAGTGACCTCGAGAACCTGGCCTTGAATACCCGCCATCATCATCATGAACTGGAAGGAAGAAACTAGATTTGCTTAAGAAATACAGAGAGGTTAGGGTTTGAATAAAGAACACGAGATTGAAAAAAAAATGTAAGGGTGGAAGCTGAATCCAGAGGAAGTCCGTCTTTATATATACAAATAATCTGACTTTGAATTTCCGAGCAGTTGTGGTGCGGACCGTTTCTTTTGACTTTACATGGCTTCAGATGTTGTACGCGTTTCTTAAATAGTATTATTTCCTCGTTTCTATTTTAAGAAAGTTTGCCATTTCTCTACTATATATTTACACTAAAATTAAAAAAAAAAATACTCTAAAATATATTTTAAAAAGTTTTTGTACACGTATTCAAAAAGAAAATGATAAAAATAGATTTCATTAAAAGGTGTAAATATACATTTATACCAATCGGGTTAACTAATCTATACTTAAAATTTATAAGTTATGGATTATTGTTTTGGAAGTGATACTTAAAATTAAAAAAATATTAAAAATATTAAAATTTTTGTGACAAAATTTTTAAAAATAACTATAAAAATATCCATTCGAAAAATTTGCCAGGAAAATTATCATTTACAGAGCAGTTAATTACTTCGGTTTTTAATATTTGAAATGTATTCTATATATATTTTTTTTTCTTTTTCGATAAATATATTCTATATTTGTTTTTTTTTTTTTTGATAAGTATGTGATTCTATATTTGTTTGGTGTGCGATTAGGAGGATTCCCACAAATAGACGGTGACATTTGGCGACTATATTAGGTAAGAAGACCTTCCGGAAGAAAGTAGACATCCCAATCCACGACTCAAATAGTCCAATGCATTTACATCAATTCTTGTTGGCAAATGCAGTCTTTGAAGACCAAGCGATGAAGACGATACATATATATATATATACTATTTTCAAGCTTACGAGAGATTACAGTACAATCTTTTTTAGGTTAATCTAGAAACTATCCTCATTATAGTTTCTTGTGGTACAAGTCACCTAATAATATTTTATTTACAAAAGGCAGCCGCCCAACTGGAATAAGCACTTCTTTGTTGAAATGGTTTCATTCAAAGTCACAAGTTTTCAAAGAATCTTCGTTTCTCATGTTGATATAGCACTTCTTTGTTGAAATGGGTTTTATTCATAAGTCACAAGCATTTCAAAGAATTGCTACATTTTTTTTTCTTTTGATAAGAGTATGAATTATTATTAAAATGAATTGAGTTGTACATTTACAAAAGTTAAAGCGGTTAAGCCGTTTGTTGCCAAAAAGATTTTTTTTAAAAAACAGCTAAGAATAGTTAAGCCACCAAAGTTTCCGAAATTTGTTACGAGCCTTCCTTGCTAAGATGATGTTACGAATGGTTCTGTCAATGTGATCCTTAAGAATGACCTGAGGCAAGTCACAAGCATTTCAAAAAAAAAATAACATTCTCTTGTTAATTGTTGGGCATGAGGATTAGTTATGCAGTAATCCTCCTATATATTAATTGAGAAATCACTTTAGTGATTTTGATTACGTGTCGATCACCGGTGAAGTCTTTAAATTTTTTGTATAATTTGATTGGTCGATGCTTTTTAGTTTTAAATTATTTTATTTAGATATAAAATATAAAGTACGTCTATAATTAGTTAATATCAGTTACCAAAAAATCTAAGTGATATTACAAACAATAATTTATGGTAACTAATTGTCAAAATTATAGAAACAGTAATAAAGTTTGATTAATCCTTCTTATATTTTAAACCATATAAAACAATGAATAATTTTTATTAAAAATTAATATAAATAATTTCATACTGTGTTAAAAAGTTATATTCTTATAAAGAGTATTATAATAATTATTAATGTCTTATAATGATTATATATAAATTTCATATTTTTATATAGAGAATTATATAGAGTATTATAATAACTATTAGCGTCTTATAATGTCCATATATGATATATAAATCATTTATATTTTTTATAAAAAATTAAAAAAATCATTTGTTATTGCTTCCAAAATCATTTTATCAGAATTTTAAAGTGTTTATAAGAGCATATAAAATAAAAATTGAAATTATATATTAAACGAAAAGTTACTTAAGTGATTTTTGTTGATCATTAGGGAAGTCTTAAAAAAATTATTATAATTTTCTTAGTCAGTGATTTTAATTTTTGTTTTAAGTAGATTTAAAAATAAAAGGTAAAATTAAAAATAATTAATACCAATCGTCAAATAATCTAAATGATATTACATATAATGATTTATGGCAAATAATTGTTAGAATTTTAGAAATATTAATTATTTCTCAAGATAAAAGCGTACTAATGTTTAATTAATTCTTTTTATAGTTATAAACTACATAATATAATGAAGTAAATCATTTATATATGAATCACTGTAATAATTTTATATTTTACATTATATTCGTATATAAGTATATGTTAACTTTAATGATTGATAAAGTTCAAATATTTTTATAAATCGTTTATAAATTTTTCTCTTAGAAAAATAAAATTATTTATTATAGATTCTAAAATAATTTTATTAGAATTTCAAAATTATTTATAAGAGCATATAAATCATTTATAAAAAAATAGAAAATTTGGAAAAAGGAGAAATTTGCGATAGATTTTTTTTGTTTTAAATTCAAAAATAAATAAAAGTAATGTGATAATTACATATTTATATAAATGTGTGATTATTGCAATGTACACTGAAAAATATATACATTAGTCGTTTAATATATAAACTTTGAAGATTGAACGGATTATATTAAACAAAACATATGAGAGCATTTCAATTATAAAATGTTTTGAAATTAAGTCAAATATACCATAATATAGCAAATAAGTTAATGTGATGATTGAAAAGAGATTCTAAGATGGATATTTGATTGATTATGTGATTTGTATTAATATTTAGAGAGAGATACAAATATTTGACATATAAATATGTAAGAAAATTAAAAATACATTAGCAATGCATGTTAAACTGTGATGAAAAGAAAGAAATGCTAAAAGAAAAATAATAAGAAGTTAAATTTGATGCATATTATATGTTGTATAATTTAATATAATAATTACATATATAAATATTCATCAGTTATTTGCTTCAAATTCATTTCGCAACTGAGAATTAATTTACATTAAAATTAAATAAAGTGATAGATAAGATAATGTGAGATTATAAAGTGTTTTAAAATAGTTTTTAAGTTCACTAATAATGAGTTTGTTAATCATATGATCAAATTAAGTAACATAATTTTTAGTGATTTTGATTAATATTACTAAATTATCACTAAATTTCATGATTCTAAAAATCAGTATTGAAATTTTAGATTTTTAAATTATTTTGAATTAAAAATTATCTTTTCAATATTTCTAATTATAATTAAAAAATTATAGTATAATATAAAAATTATATATTTTATATAATATTTATATCCGTAAATTCGCGGACAACCACCTAGTGAATATTGAAACTAAAGGCCTGGACCGATGAAAATACCGGATGTAATTGTCAATATAAGGTACATTCCTAAAGCGGAGGGTTTCGGTTTAGGCCCAGTAAGGTTATAGCTAATCAAAGAAAAGCCCAGTATGCTGAATTTGTTGAAGATGACCTTCCCAATTGAATACATAATGTTTTTTTAAAGCCTAAAACTCTGTGATTTGTTCCAAGATATGCTTAGTCTTTGTTTAAGTAAATATTCTTCAGTTTTGTTCCAGGATTACAACATTTTCTATTTATGAAAATACGGCATTTTAAGAAAACTTTCAACACTATTATAAACTTAAAAACTTATGTTTTGTAAAAGATTCATAAATCCTTCATTTCTTAAGTATCATTTGTAAACTCTTTTTTTTTTTCGCTAATCAATCATTCATAAACTAGTACACCAGCTCGTTTTTCTTACCTCTTTAAATATATTCAATCGAGAATATATAACCTTAACTAAACCTAAGCTACACAAACTCCATATGACCCACAATTCAACTGTAATCGGACCATTACGATTCAATATGACAATAACCATAAAAGTATCCCGGTTCAGGTTTTAAAACATTGCTTAAACCAAGACACCTAGAAGAAAACTGACGAGTGCCATGACGTTAGTTACCTACAAATTGGGTAAAGAGTTTTTTTTTTTTTTTTTGCATTTATTCCCTTCCCATTTCGTCGAATATATTCGATAGAAAAGTCTTTGTATTGAGTTTTTATAATATCTATGCTGAAAAGTCTATCGAGTCAAAGTCAAGACTATAATTAATGCCCCTATAAAGATGGTGTTTCCACATATTAATTAGTATTATTTATATACACATTCATATCTCTTCTTGATCCTTGAACATCCAATCCTAAAAGTTAAGAAAAAAAGTTTAAAAATAATAATAAACGTTTCTACTTTGCTCTGCAAATCCATTTCTTGTTTTATCCCCAGCAAAACATGGGAACTTCTAATGCAGACTCAAAGCTCCACATCTTCCTCTTTCCTTACATGGCTCATGGACACATGATACCAACTCTGGACATAGCCAAGCTCTTTGCCACCAAAGGAGCCAAATCCACTATTCTAACCACACCTCTCAACGCCAAGACCCTCGAGAAACCCATCAAATCTTTCAACCAGGACAACCCTGGACTCGAAGACATCACCATCCAGATCCTTGATTTTCCTTGCACAGAGCTAGGTTTGCCTCAAGGATGCGAGAACACCGATTTCTTCTTCTCTAATCCTGACCTAAACACAGGTGACTTGAACCGCAAGTTTTTACTTTCAATGGAATATTTTAAAGACCAGTTAGAGCAGCTCCTCGAGACAGTGAGACCGGACTGTCTTGTCGCCAATATGTTCCTCCCTTGGGCAACTAAAGTCGCTGAGAAGTTTGGTGTACCGAGACTTGTGTTCCACGGCACAGGCTACTTCTCTTTATGTGCTTCTCATTGCTTAAGACTCCACAAACCCTACAAGAACGTTGCTTCAAGTTCTGAGCCCTTTGTGATTCCTGAACTCCCTGGAGATATTGTTATTACAGAGGAACAGGTCATAGAGAAAGAAGAAGAATCTGTGATGGGGAAGTTTATGAAGGAACTGAGAGATTCAGAGAGAACTAGCTTTGGTGTGTTGGTGAACAGCTTCTACGAGCTTGAACCTGCTTACTCCGATTTTTACAAGAGTTCTGTGGCCAAAAGAGCTTGGGATATCGGTCCTCTCTCTTTAGGGAACAGAGAGTTCAAGGAGAAAGCAGAGAGGGGCAAAAAGGCAAGCATAGATGAGCATGAATGTTTGAAATGGCTTGACTCCAAGAGATGTGAATCAGTGATGTACTTGTCCTTTGGAACCATGTTGAGCTTCAACAACGAGCAGCTGATTGAGATTGCAGCTGGCTTAGAAATGTCAGGACATGATTTTATATGGGTGGTTAACAAAAGTGTCAGCCAAGGTACGTATCAAGACACATTTCTAGCCATTATTTGCAACATAGTACTCTTCTTTTTTTCCACCGTAATACTCTGCTTGTTCTAAGTAAACAATGACTGTAAAGAGTCTTTACCAATATTCAAGAAACCACTAAGCGGGGGCTAGTGCCTAGGCGCCATCTAGGCCAAAAAAACTCGGTTTAGAAAAATCTTTTCGCTTATGACTATATTATCAGTAACCGATTTTTTAGAAACTGCTAAGCATGGGCTAGTGCCTAGGCGCCATCTAGGCCAAAAAAACTGGGTTTAGAAAAATCTTTTCGCTTATGACTATATTAGCAGTAACCGATTTTTTAGAAACCGCTAAGCAGGGGCTAGTGCCTAGGCGCCATCTAGACCAAAAAAACTCGGTCTAGAAAAATCTTTTCGATTATGACTATATTACCAGTAAACCGATTTTTAGAACATTATTTTTATGTGTTGTGTGAATAGGTGAGAAGGAAGAATGGTTACCAGAGGGGTTTGAAGAGAAGATGAAAGGAAAAGGATTGATAATCCGTGGCTGGGCGCCACAAGTGCTGATACTAGAACACCAAGCAGTTGGAGGATTTTTGACTCATTGTGGATGGAACTCGCTTCTAGAAGGTGTAGCATTAGGCCTACCACTGGTGACATGGCCCATTGGAGCCGAGCAGTTCTACAACGAGAAGTTGGTTACACAAGTGTTGAAAACAGGAGTGAGTGTGGGAGTCAAGAAGATGATGAAACCTGTTGGAGATTTCATTAGTAGAGAGAAAGTGGAGAAAGCAGTAAGGGAAGTGATGGCTGGAGAAGAGATGAAGAAACGGGCTAAGCAGTTAGCTGAAATGGCCAAAGATGCGGTGAAAGAAGGTGGATCTTCAGATAGTGAGGTGAACAGGTTGATGGAAGAGCTTAAGTTGGTTAGATTGCAAAAAGAGGGTAAAAGAAGTTGATCTTTTTTTCTAAGGGAACAAATGTTATTGAGTAACAACGATGATTTTGTGTTGTTTGAGTTACTTTCTTGAATCAAAACGATTTACTATGTTTATATGCTATACTGTTTATTGTACAATGTCACATGTTTTGCTTAGTTTGAAAGTGTTTTAAAGTACTATCTTATGTTTTGTGAAAAAAAAAGAATTAGTAGAAACTTTGTATCTTTGCAAGGAAATTTTAAGTTGATGAAACATTCGCTTTGTTTTGCAAAATCTAAGTAGTTAATATCATAATATGTATAAATTATTCAGCCCCAAATTAATCAAAAAAATATGCATCTATTGATTATTTAACTTCCAATTCATAATTGTTTTAAGATTTATAGGTAAAGGAACATGAAGTTGAGTTCTTGAGCGAAGAACATGAACCATAAGGATTCCAGTGGATACCACATTAGCATCAAACTATCTCTAGATACCACATATTTTCTTTGAAGTCTGCATTTTTTATGTAGGGCTTCTAGAATTGTATAAAAGCTTCTTTCTTTGCAATCAAGACTTCAATAAGTCAATTCCATATCAATAATATAAGGTTGATATTTCATCTTTGGTCTACAATCTCCATAAGGCGAAAGGTCGATGTTCTTAGACCAGGATTAACGCTGGATCTTAGGTGGGCTCTTAAGCCCATTTTTTTTTAAAAATAAAAAAAAAGAGGTAAGAGCCGGGTCTTGGAAGCCCTACCGAAGAGGCGCCTCTTGCAAAGACTCTTCGTCGCTCTCTCTCTCTCTTTCCTCACCGATTCTCTCTTCTTCTCAGGCGAAATACTGCCAAAATCAACCTCCCCCAGAGAGATCTCTTCCTCTTCTTCGCCTCTGTGGCCGTGTTTGCGAAGCCGGCGAAGCAAACTCCCTTCAGACGACATCATCGAAGGTATATTCTTCCTCAATCTTCTTCTGTTTCTCCTCTATGGTCTTCTGTTATTCTTCTATCTTCTTCTGTCTCTATCGTCTTCCTAACTTCTCATCAAACCCTTGGATTGAAACCCTAATAAAAATCGATATGATGATTTGTTTGTCTTAAGGTGAGCCAAATCGGTGAGAAAGGAGTAGAGATAGGAACATAGCGGTTTTGATGTATCTCGGAGTTGAAGAACAGAAGGTAAAGTGTGATATTTTCATCGTTTATAGGACATGCATGTGTGTTGACTTGGTTTTTAGATTCAGGGTACAACACAATAATGGTGTTTTGGGCGTTTTGCAGGTTCGCAAGAGAGACAAAGGATCAAAGAGGGAGCCTCAACAAGATCATCATACTTTCGAGATTCAGGTAAGCTTTTGGTATCTCTTGAATTCAGATTAGTTGAATTTGTTTATGGTTAGTGTTTAGGACATTGATGTGTGTTGAAGCTATAGATGTTCTTTGATGTTTGCGATAGGTAGATATACATAGAAGTTGACATGAATTAGACATAGACATAGGCGGTTTGAATTGATCCTTGTTGCATTGATCGGTTCATAGCTTGTTACTGGTATATCTTCTGATATTGATTTGAATTGATCTTTGTTTCCTTGTTCCATTATAGAATCGTATGTACTTTGTTAGATAGGACAATTAAAACATAGAAACATTTAAACTTAACAAAAAGCATTTCAAATCAACTGTAAAACTTTAATAAAACATATTTACTACACACAACTATAAACCATTAAAAGCAATTGAAATCAATATTAAAACTTAACTAAACTACAACTACTTCCTAAACCAATTAAAAGCTATTCAAAACAACATTAAAAACTTAACTACTACACTCAACTACTTCTTAAAACAACTAAAAGCCAATCAAATCGACATTATAACTTCATCTACCTTCCTCTATTAAAGCTTCCTAAATCGTTTATACTTCCTTCAACTTCATCTCCTTCTTCGTTCTTCTCATCCACTTCTCTGTATGGATTCTCAACAAAGCCAGTCTTCTAGCTTTTTAAACTTACTAAACAGTCAACTACCTAACAATGAATACCCAACTCAGTTTATGAGTTTTTCACCTTGTCCAGACCTTGGAGGATCCGCTTCCCGTGCACAAACTGGTGAGGACCGTAAACAGAGGTGCAAATGGTCTACAACTGAAGATCTGGTCCTCATCAGTGCATGGTTGAACACCTCCAAGGATCCATTAGTTGGGAATGAGCAAAGGGCAGGAACCTTTTGGAAGAGGATTGCATGTTATTATAATGCAAGTCCCAAGGTGGTTGGTTTGGCTAAAAGAGAGCAAAGCCATTGTAAGCAAAGGTGGGGGAAGATAAATGAAGGTGTCTGCAAGTTTGTGGGGTCATATGTCGCTGCAACAAAACAGAGGAGCAGTGGCCAGAGTGAAGATGATGTCTTGAAGGCGGCTCATGAATTTTTTTTCAACGATTAAAAGGTGAAGTTCTCGTTGGAGCATGCCTGGAGGGAGCTTAGGAATGATCAAAAGTGGTGTGGACTTATGGAAGTAGTCAACAAAGCTCTGGTTCAAAAAGAAAGAGGGTGGGGGAAGATGAATCTTTTCAGTCATCAGCATCAATGCCTAGTGTGAATGGAGAGGATGAAGCAATGGCTAGGCCTATTGGTGTTAAGGCAGCAAAGGCGAAAATGACAGTGGGAGATGAAGGAAAGAATCTGCAACATTTTCAGCAAATGTGGGAGATAAAGGCCAATGACTTAGCTATGAAGGATAAGCTTAGCAAAAACAAATTGCTTGAGAGTTTGCTTGCAAAACCAGAGCCACATAGTGAATTAGAAGTAGCCATTAAGAACAAACTTATTACTGAAATGTTATCAATGTAATATCTTGTGAAATGATAATTGTGATCAATGTTATCAATCATGTTTGATGTTTAACTTGCTGTGTAATATAAGATAGTAGGCTTTCTGATCAATGTTTTAATACTTTTTTGTTTATCTTTTTTGCTTTTCAGGGGAACAAGTCATACATATATATATATGGAAGCACGAAAAGTCATTTTTTGTGGCCTCTCGGCAAGAGGAATTATATCACCTCTCCCAGCAAAAGGAAACACACCAACTGAAGACGAAGAGGTGGAGATATCAGATGAAGAAGAAGAAGACATGGTGGAGTTATCAAGTGAAGAATACATGAAGAATATGGGCTACTTGATTCGGGTTGCAGAATCAGAAGAGGACATTGAACCTGAGGTAAGAAGGATGCTCAAAAGAATGCATGAGGAAGAGAAGAAGCTGAGAGAGGAGAAGTTCAAGTTATTGAAGGCGGGAATCAAGCTAGAAGAGGGACAATCCTCTAAGGGTGATGGTAAGAAGAGGACAAGCTGAGAGAGTGTGTGTGTGTGTGTAGTCACGAGTCTGGTCAGAAGAGGACAAGCTAGTAGGTGTTGTGTAGTCACGAGTGTGTGTGTGTAGTCACGAGTGTGTGTGTGTAGTCACGAGTCTTGTGTCTCGGTGTAGTCAAGAGTGTAGTAGGTAAGAAGAAGACAAGCTAGTAGGTGTTGTTATTGTTGTGTGTAAGTGGTCTTGTTTTATGTTGTCATGAGAGTGAACAAACATTGTAGTCTTTGTTTCTTGTATTATTGGTACTTGTATGTTCTTCTTGTTCTATAAATTAAGGACTAGTTTTCATTCTATACCACACTAGTTTTCATTATATACCACACTAGTTTTCAGTCTCCTTTCTATATTCACCCAACAACAACTTCTTCTTCCTTTCTTTGTGATCCAAACTAAAACAATTCCTTCTTTCGATATGGCATCTTCTTCTCAAACTCCTTATGAAGGATTGGATGATGAAAATTTTGATGAAACATTTGATCAATGTTTTGATCAATATTTTGATCAAACTTTCGAGAATCTTACCATTAATTATGGTAATCAAGAAGAAGCAAAGAAAAAAAGGAAAAACGAGTTTACATCGAAAGAAATCGTGAAGAAGGCGATCTACGTTTATGGAATGATTATTTCAGTGAAATTCCAACCTACCCTGATAATCTATTCCGACGACGTTTTAGGATGAACAAGCCGTTGTTCATCCATATTGTTGATCGACTATCCAATGAAGTTGAATTCTTTCGACAAAAAAAAGATTGTCTCGGAAGGCTTAGTCTCTCTCCTCTTCAAAAGTGTACGGCAGCCATTCGGTGCTTGGCGTATGGTACTGCGGCTGATACGGTTGACGAATATCTGCGACTCGGTTCAACAACAACTCGGTTATGTCTGGAAAATTTTGTGGATGAAATAATATATTTATTCGGCGATGAGTACCTACGAAGACCAACACCGGATGATCTTCAACGTCTACTTGATATTGGTGAGCATCGTGGATTTCCCGGGATGATAGGAAGCATCGATTGTATGCATTGGGAGTGGAAGAATTGTCCCACCGCTTGGAAAGGTCAATATTCGCGTGGTTCGGGAAAACCCACAATCGTTTTAGAGGCGGTTGCATCGTACGATCTATGGATATGGCATGCTTTTTTGGACCTCCAGGTACCTTAAATGATATCAATGTTCTTGATCGCTCACCTGTTTTTGATGACATAATAAAAGGTCAAGCTCCGCAAGTCACATTCTCAGTAAATGGAAGAGACTATCATTTGGCTTATTATCTCACCGACGGTATTTATCCGAAATGGGCAACTTTTATCCAATCGATTTCAATACCACAAGGGCCGAAAGCGGTTTTATTTGCTCAACATCAAGAAGCTGTACGAAAAGATGTCGAGCGCGCTTTTGGAGTCTTGCAAGCTCGCTTTGCCATTGTCAAAAATCCAGCACTTTTTTGGGATAAAGTCAAGAGTGAGAAGATTATGAGAGCATGTATCATACTCCATAACATGATAGTAGAAGACGAACGAGATGGATACACTCAATATGATGTTTCAGAGTTCCAACAAGGAGAAGACACCGAAACTTCACATGTGGATTTCACGTTTTCTACTGATATCCCTACAAATATCGGCAATATGATGGGTGCTCGAACTAGAATTCGTGATAAACAAATGCATCAGCAATTGAAAGCTGATTTGGCTGAACATGTATGGCGTAAATTCGGACGTGGTCACAACAACAACTGAGTTCGAATGTTTCTTTCAAATTATTCTCGTTTATTTTACTAATCTTTGTTTTAATTTTTTTTAATAAATTAATGTTTAAAATGTTTTCTTTTTTATATATTTTATTTAATAAATAAATTTTATTTTCCAAAAAAATTAATTTAATACTTTTTTATTTTTAAGAACCTTAAATTAAGAACTTGCCATTGGAGCCCAAAAGTAAAGTGTCTCTTAAGTCCAATTTCTTAACTACTATTAATTAATAAAAAATGTTAAGAGACTATAATTAATAAAAAATGTTAAGAGACTTAAATAGTGGACAATCTCAACCGACGTGCTATGTATTTATTAGCTTACCTTTCTCTAATGTAAAGACGAAAAACCCAATACTTCATTAGATCAAACTATACATTATGATGATTAAGAGGTTAGGCGCGAAAGTTAGTCAAATTGTATAATGTATACTAGTCAACTAATCACTAATCAGACAATTTTTACTTGGTAAAATTTAACATTTCTTACCGTTTAAACCTAAGTTTTTTTTTTTCCTTTTTTAATAATGTAAGGCATGCGTAGTAGAAAAAAAGGCATGCTTAGTAGAGTCTTTTTACAGAGTTTTTAGTAATTATAAAAATAAAATAAAAATAAAAAAGTAGTGGAAAGAAAAAGAGTCATTCTTCATAAATGTACTCTTGTCAAAATTAAAGAGACACATTACATTGATGCTGCTTTTTCATTTGTTCATTTTTACTTTATTAATTTTTAAAAATTTAATAAATAATTAAATAATAATAATAAATTTATTTATGTGAGACCTATTATACAACCACTGATGGTGCTCAAAGTGTACTCTTGAGAGTTAACAAATTATTTATTTTGGGTTCAGCCGACAAAGAAAAACAAAGTTTGGTTCCATAATATCTCGAAAAGTGATCCTAGATCCGACACTGTGAAAAGTTGACAGAGGAAGTACCAATGAAACCAAAACAAGTTACGTATGCAAACACGTCAGAATCCATTTCCTCAAATGATCTCACAAGAATCCAAAACTAACGTGTGGATAGTGTAATTTTATACATTATATAGAGATAACTGTAATAATAAATAAAAAGGAAAATCGCATAAAAAACCTCGAAAGTGGCACTCACTGAAACTTTAAACTTTGAACTTTTTCGACTATCACTTTAAACTTCCAAAGTGACAATTATATCACAATAAACCTTCAACTTGGCTAACTTCTACATCAAGCAAAAAATTTACCTGTAAAACAGGTAAACTTGATGATGTGTCAGTTTTTTTCGAAAATAATTATTATTTAATTAATAAAATAAACAAAAATTAAATAAAAATCAGAAAATTAAATAAATAATCAGATAACTAAAATTAAAAATCAGAAAAAATTAAATAAATATTATAAAATAAATTAAAAATCATAAAATTAAAAAAAAACAATATTTTAAAAATCAAAAATATAGAAAATTAGAAAAATAGAAAATTAAACAAAAAAATCACAAAATTAAAAATTAAAAAATCATAATATTCTCTTTTAAATTACAAGATTTTTTTTTAAATATATCATCTTTGACAATAACAATTCAAACATAAAAAGTAGATATGTCAAAGATGAAACTATTGTTAGAGATATGTCAACGATGAAACTATCGTTAGGAATATGTTTGAAATTGTTATTGTCAAAGATATGTTTGAAATTTTTATTGTCAAAAATGATATATTTAAAAAAATCTTGTAATTTAAAAGAGAATATTATGATAGTCAGTGAGTGCCATTTTCAAAGTTTTTTATGCGATTTTCCCATAAATAAAATATATATCATCAAGCCAAAGACTCCTGCAACCATTCCACACGTCAAGAATTATTTTTTTCTACGAGGTTCAAAATCTTTTATTTCTCTGAACTTATTTCTCAAAATTCTCATAGTAAATCTCAGTTTCTTTGCAACCAAAGCAAGAGAAACATGAGTAGTAATCCACAACACAAGCTCCATGTTGTGTTCTTCCCTATGATGGCTCATGGCCACATGATACCAGCTCTAGACATGGCTAAGCTTTTCTCTAGAAGAGGAGCCAAGTCCACTATCATCACCACACCTCTCAACGCCAAGATCCTCAAGAAACCAATCGACATATTCAAGAACCTGAATCCCAATCTTGATATCGACATCGAGATCTTTGATTTCCCTTGCGTGGAGCTAGGGTTACCAGAAGGATGCGAGAACGTTGATTTCTTCAGCTCAGACACCAATGTCGACAGTAACCACGTGTCCTTAAAGTTCTTTATGTCGACAAGTTTTTTCAAAGACCAACTCGAGGTTCTCCTCAAGAAGACGAGACCGAACTGTCTTATCGCAGACATGTTCTTCCCATGGGCTACTGAAGCTGCTGAGAAGTCTCATGTGCCAAGACTTGTGTTCCACGGCACTGGCTACTTCTCTTTATGTGCTGGTTACTGCCTCAGAGTGCATAAACCACAGAACAAAGTAGCTTCGAGTTGTGAGCCTTTTGTGATTCCAGAGCTCCCCGGGGACATAGTGATAACTCAAGAACAGATCATAGACGGAGACAACGAATCCGAGATGGGGAAGTTCATGATTGATGTAAGAGAATCAGAGCTGAAGAGCTCAGGTGTTGTTGTGAACAGCTTCTATGAGCTTGAACCTGCTTACGCAGACTTTTACAAGAGATTTGTAGCCAAGAGAGCGTGGCATATTGGTCCACTCTCTGTTATAAACAGAGGATTTGAGGAGAAGGCTGAGAGAGGGAAGAAAGCAAGCATTGATGAAGATGAATGCCTCAAGTGGCTTGACTCCAAGAAACAAGACTCAGTCATTTACATTTCATTTGGGAGCGTTGCTTGCTTCAAGAACAAGCAGCTGAGAGAGATCGCTCTAGGGCTAGAAGCTTGTGGCACAAGTTTCATCTGGGTTGTGAGGGAAAACACAGATGACAAAGAAGAATGGTTACAACAAGGGTTTGAAGAGAGGGTCAAAGAGAGAGGGATGATAATAAGAGGATGGGCACCACAAGTAGTGATACTTGAGCACCAAGCAACAGGTGGGTTTGTGACTCATTGTGGCTGGAACTCGCTTCTTGAAGGAGTGGCTGCTGGGCTACCAATGGTGACATGGCCTATAGGAGCAGAGCAATTCTACAACGAGAAGTTGGTTACACAAGTGCTCAGAACTGGAGTTAGCGTGGGAGCTACAAAGCATGTGAAAGCTATGGAAGATGATATCATTAGCAGAGAGAAAGTAGAGAAGGTGGTGAGAGAGGTCTTCATTGGGGAAGAGGCGGAGGAGAGGAGAAAACGGGCAAAGAAACTGGCGGAGATGGCTAAAGCCGCGGTGGAAGAAGGAGGGTCTTCTTTTAACGATCTAAACAGCTTCATGGAAGAGTTTAGCTCATGCTGATCCTTTATAGGGTTCTTGCTGAAATCTTAAATCAGAAGACAAAAATTAATGTAATATTCAAGGAATATAAGTTAATCAATCTTTCATTTTCACTTGAGCGAGCTAGTATGGATTTGAATATGTATCTAGAAGCTTCTTAGAATTGGATTTTGGTTCCACAGGACCTTCAAAACTAATCCTATATTCCAAGAACCAAAGTGACATAAGCAAAGACGTCATGTCCACTAAACCAAAATGCTTCTTGTATGTTATATATAAAGATGCATAAACTTTTTCTTTTTTTGCTAAAAGAGATGCATAAACTTGTACAATAATTCAAGAGGAGAAGCAAAAACAACTCTTACAATCATTCAAGAGGAGAAGCACAAACAACTCTTCTACAAGCTTCAGAATCTTTCCTTTCTCAATCATTTCTCTCCCAAAGTCGAACATGAGTAGCAGTTCTCATAAGCTCCATGTTATGTTCTTCCCTATGATGGCTGATGGTCACATGATACCAACTCTAGACATGGCTAAGCTTTTCTCAAGCAGAGGAGCCAAATCTACTATTCTAACCACACCTCTCAACGCCAAGATCCTCCAAAAAGGCATCGACACATTCAAGAACCTGAACCCGGGTCTCAAAATCGATATCCAGATCTTAGATTTTCCTTGTGCGCAGCTAGGGCTACCAGAAGGATGCGAACACGTTGACTTCTTCACCTCAAACAGAAACAGGGATGATAGACAAGCCATGATCTCCAAGTTCCTTTTGTCGACCAGGTTCTTCAAAGACCAGCTTGAGAAGCTCCTCGAGAAAAAGAGACCTGACTGTCTTATCGCTGACATGTTCTTCCCCTGGGCTACTGAAGCTGCTGAGAAGTTCTATGTGCCAAGAATTGTGTTCCACGGCACTGGCTACTTCCCTTTATGCGCTGGTTATTGCATCAGAGTGCATAACCCACAAAAGAGAGTAGCTACGAGTAGTGAGCCCTTTGTGATCCCTGACCTCCCTGGGAACATTGTGATAACTCAAGGACAGATCACATACCGTGGTGAAGAAACCGAGTTGGGGAAGTTCATTATTGATGCGAAAGAATCAGAACTGAAGGGCTCCGGTGTTGTTGTGAACAGCTTCTACGAGCTAGAACCTGACTACGCAGATTTTTACAAGAATAATGTAGCAAAGAGAGTGTGGCATATAGGTCCACTCTCGGTTCACAACAGAGGATTTGAGGAGAAGGCTGAGAGAGGAAAGAAAGCAAGCATTGATGAGGTTGAATGCCTCAAATGGCTTGACTCCAAGAAGCCAGATTCAGTCGTTTACATTTCATTCGGGAGCGTGGCTAGCATCAAGAACGAGCAGTTGTTGGAGATCGCTGCAGGGCTAGAAGCGTCTAGAACAAACTTCATCTGGGTTGTGAGGAAAAATGGTGAAAACACAGGTACTAATACATAAAAGACATGTATTCATTGTCTGCTCACAATAGGTTATACTAAAGTATTGAAAGTTGCGTAGGTGGCTCTGTTTTTAATCTGAAACTAAATTTGGTATGAACAGGTGATAAAGAAGAGTGGTTACCAGAAGGGTTTGAAGAGAGAGTCAAAGGGAGAGGAATGATAATTCGAGGATGGGCTCCACAGCTTCTGATACTTGATCATCAAGCAACCGGTGTGTTCGTGACTCATTGTGGCTGGAACTCGCTTCTTGAAGGAGTGGCCGCAGGGCTTCCCATGGTGACGTGGCCGGTTGGAGCTGAGCAGTTCTACAATGAGATATTGGTAACGCAAGTGCTCAGAACTGGAGTGAGCGTTGGAACGAACAAGCATGCGAACATGGGAGAAATCATTAGCAGAGAGAACGTGGATAAAGCGGTGAGAGAGGTGCTGGCTGGGGAAGAAGCAGAGGAGAGGCGTAGCCGGGCAAAAAAGCTAGCGGAGATGGCCAAAGCAGCCGTAGAAGAAGGAGGGTCTTCTTTTAACGACCTAACCAGCTTCATAGAAGAGTTTAGCTCGTGATTTTGAGTTGGATACACTCCTGAAATCTAAGAAAAATCATCAATTCTGAGTCAATTTGTGCGAAAATAGTGTGAAGTTGTGTCTAAAAACTTTCTGTAAGTTCTTTAAGGTTCCGTCTTTCCTTTAGTACTTTACGAAGCCACTATCATGTAAGAAGCTCCATCACATGCTGGCACATGCCTGACAGAACTTCAACTCGATTTGATCTTTGTTTAGGTGATAAGAATACGCTTGTGCTACAATAAATTTTATATATCAGATAACCATTGCCATCTACAATAAAGAGGAGGATACCTGGCTGCGTCTTCAACGAGAGGAGAAGGTATCATCAGCTCTCTATCAACATCAGCTGAAGAAGCCACTGAGTCTACTTCAGTTGTCTCTACCAATAATCCCCACAAGAACAACTACCATTCCTAAAATGGTGGAACCGGTTTGTATCTCTCACAACGATCTCCCTCTCAACCACCTTTGAAACCAACTTGATTGCTGAATGGCAATCTCCACAGACCCGGATGTTCTTCTTTATGTTTATGGTTGATCCAGGAGGGGTGTTTAGAAGCGCAAACGCCAATGCAATTTTCTCGCTGTGATACTGTAAATTGACTTCCCTCTCTTGTTGATCCACATGGACTACTACATTGCTGGTGTCTGGCACATATCCCAAATCCTTGATCTTTGCATAAATCTCTTCCCACTTGCGACTAATCTCCTCTCTCTGTGGATGACATTCATCATTTGCTACAAACATGTGGATTGCGTTCTCAATCTCTACCCAGCTACACGCAGGTTCTTTCTTCACTCCACTTTCTTTCATCTTCTTTCTCACTCTTGCAGCATCATTCCATCTCCCACCTGTTGCATAGATGTTATACAGTATTACATGGGGACCAGGGTCATCAGGATCAAGTTCAAACACATGCTCCGCAGCATAAGCTCCGAGTTCCACATTCTTGTGCATTCTACAAGCATTAAGCAGGGATTTCCAGATGGCTGCAGTGGGTTCTATTGGCATCTCTCTGATATATCTCAGTGCCCTGTCAAGATTACCGGCACGCCCAAGAAGATCAACAATCGTGACGTAGTGCCAAGCCTTGGGTACTATCCCATCTTTCTTCATTAATTCAAAGTAATGCCACCCTTCATCCAAAAGACCAGAATGGCTACAAGCTGTAAGCACAGAGAGAAACGAGATTTCATTGGGAGTAATCTTAGCCTTCCTCATATCTTCAAACAAGCATACTGCTTCTTTTCCAAATCCATGTTGAGCATAAGCAGTGAGGAGCGAGTTCCAAGACACCACATCTCTTTTAGCCAATCTATCAAATATCTTTCTCGCATCATGGATGCTTCCTGATTTGCCATACATGTCAATAAGAGTGTTTCCTGCGAAAGCCACAAGCTTTTCACCTGATTTTATCATATAAGCATGCACCCATTTCCCTTGCTCCAAGAACCCTGTACTCGAACAAGCACCAAAGATGCTAGAGTATGAGAAATGAGAAGGTATGAAACCCTCTCTAAGCATCCGTTGAAAAAGCTCAAGAGCCTTCTCTGTACCACATCTCCTCGCATGACCAGCGATCAAAACATTCCAAGAAACATCATTCCTACTCACAAGCGAATCAAAGACCAGCTGTGCATCATCCATAAGACCATAGCGAGTGTACATGTCAAGAAGAGAGCTACCAACGTGAACATTCAAATCAAACCCGCACTTGAGACACAACCCGTGAAGTTGCTGACCACAACATCCTCGAGGCTCAGCTGCAGCAGCAGCTTTAACCACGCTGGACAGAGTGAACTCATTAGGAATAAACCCATCTCTAAGCATCTGAATAAACAAGACAAGCGCATCACTGGGTCTACCATGCTGTGAGTAACCAGAAATCAAAGTGGTCCAAGTGACAAAATCTCTTTGAAGCATTTCGTCGAACAGCTTGCGAGCCTCTTCCAAGCTTCCGCATTTAGCATACATGTTAAGCAGCGTGTTGTTCATAACAACCTCACATCGGAACAGAGACTTAGCAACATGGGCGTGAACGATCCTTCCCTGAGAAACACTCTTGGAGACGGTACATTCCTTTAGCAGCATGTTGTAAAGGCGTCTCAAAGCGGGAACACCGTTGCCCTCGAGGAGGTCAAAGACACGAACGCCATTACTACTCCTGTGGAGAAGATCATAAGATGGAAACCCTAAAGACTCGTTTTTGGAATCATCATACAACGGCGCCGGAACAGAGCCTAGGCCCCGAGAAACTTTCAACAGAGAAAGGAGACGTGACTTGATACGCACGGAAGTTGAGAGCATCACTCACGTAATTAAAAGACCAAACTTGTTCGGAGATTATCGTTATTAAACACTTGTTGAGTTGTTTGGTCTTTTCTATTACGTACTTGTTGAGTTGTTTCGTATTTGTTGTTAGTTATTACCGATGTTCAAAGAAATATAGGTGGTACCGATTAGTCTAGAACGAATTTTTAATGTCTAAACCAACTTTTAGAAAGATCTTTCCAAATTCAGTTTTTAAGGTTTCTGATTTGCTGATTAGTTGGGTGTTTATGTTGTATATACCGGTTTTAGAACACTGGTAACTGGTTAATAGATACTTACTGAGTTGTTTCGTGTTCCTAATGGTTCTAGTGTTCAAGATATTCTACAAGACTTTGAGTGAGAAAAGAAAGACGCAAAGACAGAGCAAACTCATGTGTAGTTCAGGTTCTGTTTGCTCGTTTGTGTGGTAATAAGACTAGATAAGACTTTGCCCTACACAAAAAATGTCTTGAATTCTGAGTCTGGGTACACATTATATATACTTTTAATGAATGGAATGAACAGATTTGCTATTTAACAGTGGCAGATTTAGAGGATATATCTGCTCTATAACATATGCTGCTTTCTCTAGCTATGTTGAGTTCTCGGTTTCCCGCTTGATCTGCAGTGCAGCCCTTACTACGTTCCCCCTTGTAAGGATCCCAATCTTTTGTCGCGAGAAAACAAAAACAAGAAAAGAAAGATCAGACCAGATCCTCGACTGAACAACAAAAAGAAGAAAGAAAAGAATGTGAATTTGAGATTCTCTCACCAGTTTTCCATCTGAATCCACTACTGGTAATCTTCGGAACTTCGTTTCTAGAAGCAACCTGGAGACAACAAATGGTTACAGATCTCTGTTTAGAGGTGTTGCCTTCACAGATAAGGCTACTTGCAAAAGGAGGATACCTGGCAGCATCTTCTAAATTGGTAGAGCCACGGACAACCAGAGGAGAAGGCGTCATCAAGTCTCCAACCACTTTTCCATGTGTCTTACTTATCAGTTTCTGGAGTTCGTTAAACGTCTGGAGAAAGAGAAGTCGAAACATCAAATAACTAAACTCATACCCAGAAAAGTTTCGTGCAAGCAAATGGGGACAAGCACTAGTTCTCAAAATACATTGCAATAAAATGGATAAGTGAAGAAACATACTTTCCAGGTACTGTCGACGTTAGGGAACAAGTTCGTTTCATTTTGGCTGCGGCCTATAACACCAAAAGACGCAGGAGTTAAGTTGCTTCATTAAACAAATCCATAAAGGTCATACACAAGAAGCTATGTGCCAACAGTACCTAAAGATCATCCACTAGTCTAGAACTAATATCCTACAAAATGAATAACAACTCAGCTCCTTCCTAACTAAATAATAATGAAACTGAAAACATATACTTTGCTGATCGTAGCACACAAGGGTTTACTCTTATTGGGGAAAGAAAACCAACAGAAGACTGAAAAAAGCATTGTGTACATAAACTTGTATAAGTTACCAGAAATGGAGTCCAGTGCAAGCAAGTCGTAATCAGAAACAACACCAACCTGCAGGATATATAAAAGCAGAGGAGTAAGTAACATATTAAAGCATACATGTAATCAAACCGCTTGTTGTTTGGTTAATCACGAGTTATTGTTCAAGAATCCTTCAAAATAATCATACAAACAAAAGAGAGAAGCATACCAGGTTCCAATCACCATCAATTACAGGCAATCCAGTGACTTTCTTCTCAACCAGAAGTTCCAACGCTGTTTAAAATTCAAGGAAGATAGCCACACAAAGACAAGATTTAGAGTCATAAGTGGGTAGTTATCAGAAGGAACAAGATTGGTTAATTACCATCATCGACAGACGTTGAGGGATTAACAACATGCAGATGCTGTCTCCCTGTCATAAAATCACCAACTGTGTAACCCTCGTTTCTTGCCTGAAACCCAAAACAAATCTCACATAAGTTTCAATTTTTACTTAGATGAAAAGGCAAAAGTACTCACGGGAAGGGAGTTGTTAACGCCGGCAGGAGCTGAGAACATGGCAGAGGCTGCGACTCGCTGTGAAACATTGGAGCGACGACGGTTAGAGAGAGGAGGAAGTGGGAAGGATGAAGAAGTGGGAAGAAGGGATTGACTGAGTGATGTAAGTAGTGGAAGTGGCGTTATGGGCAGAGAATTGGATAAGGAGATGGAACCCATGATGGCTTATCCTCTATTCCGCAGGGATTCCAATTAAAAAACAAATCCTTTTTGTTGAATCTGGCAGAAACAGAGGTTATAAAACTTGCAAAAAGAGAGAGAGAAGAGGTGAAGAAGAAGAAGTAGACAAGTTGGTGTTTTTGTGATAGGTGGTGGGGACACAACCACATATCTCAATCTTCGTATGTGACCGGTCGGTGCGCTTACTTACGCTTCTTCCTTTTGTGACTTAGTTTCAACTTTTTCGTCGAAACTAGAGTTTAAAAAGTCCAATTTCGATCTAAGAAGAAACCCTGATTTGAACTCTCTTTTGGTTTTACGTTTTCATGGATTGTTATGTGGTGATCGTTGAACCGAAAAGCCTAAACAAGTACAAAACTTAGACTAGATGTTGACATGTGCTGAAAACATGATTCATATGTTAAAAATGGTAAAGACTTGAACCAATCAAGAGTTGGGTTTCAAATCAGAGATCAATCAGACCTTTATCTATTAGTGCAAATCAATCAAGAAGCAATTGGATAGAAAGTAAACTGTTATTTTTTCTCATCAAACATGAACAAACAAAGCTGTTGCAAAACTAAGTCTAGATGTTGACATGTGCTAAAAACAGAATTCATGTGTTCAGAGGTGGTAAAGATTTGACCTAAACAAGGGTGTGCTTCAAATCCGAGATCAAACATATACTAGTTTTCATCACACCTCTCTATTAAGATCATATCTACTAGTAGTGCTAATCAATCAAGAAGCAAAGGGATAGAAAGTAAACTGTCAATATTTTCGCATCAAACATGAACAACAACGCTGAGTTAACTAAGATCCACTTTTCACTGAAACAAATCTTTCAAAACTGGTTTTAACACAAAGAGAAAGGAGACTAGAAGCAACATTGGCAGTCAAAAGGGCACAGACGGGTGTTACCAGCGTTGGCCTTATTGATACCAAGTTCATCTTCCGTGAACACTAGTAACCCATCTTCAGTCCTCTTCCTCGGTCCACTTTTCGGGTTGTTGTTAAATCCCTCAAGCTCGCTCCTCTTCCTTTTCTTCTTTGCCATGTCTGCTTTCTTCACAGGGGTCTCTTCCTTCTCAGTCGTCTCCACTTCTACCTTCTTCTTCTTCTTTCTCCCACCAAAAATATCATCAATCTCTTTCCCTATTTTACCAGGTTTGGTTTGTACTACTGTGGCAGGTTTGACTCCTGCTTGGGATGGCTTCTTCTTCTTTCCCCCATCAATCTCTTTCCCTAGCTTACCAGGTTTGAGAACAGGTTCCGTTTGCTGTAACGCAGGTTGTTGAGATAGCTTCTTCAAGGAAGAAGTACTACTACTCTTCTTCTTAGACATTGTTCTGATGATATATAACAGCACAATCACAAAGAGGTCACCTTCAACACCACATTAACCTTTTCTCAGTTCACTAATGCAAAAAAAAACAACCTTTCTAAGAACCCTTTTACCATATGACAAACATGATGAAAAACAACATTGTAACAAGAGATATCTAAATAATGAATATACACTTTCTGAAATCAACCTGAGCAACACGAAAGTATGAGATTGCTACGACATTGATGATGCAGTGATTCGATATAGCTCGATTTAGCTAAAACCGATAACATCGCAATCAATTTGGATTCCCAATCTCAACACACAGAATCGATTTGATTTATTTATATCTTCCGAGAAAACTTACATATAGAAACGGAGCCGGACGAAGAAGATCGAATAAGCTGTTCGCTTGGGAGGGTAGAAAACAATGGAGGCGCACGCACAGTTCCAAAACCCTAGCTCCTCCTCCAGTCACCGATGATTTTATTTTCTTTTGCCTATAAGCCCTTGTTTCACTTTTTTTTAATGGTTTCATCAAATATACTTTTTATTTATTTACTACTCCCTATGTTTCAATGTATAATTAGTTTTAGAAAATATTTTTGTTTCACAACAGAAATTTTGTAAGTCCAACGCAAAAATATAATCATGTAAATATTTTTCAATTAAAGAGTTAATAGCAAAATACAAAATCTAATTTATCATTGGTATATTTTCATAAAATGTTAGACAAAATTAGTTATTTTAAAAACTGTGCTTTAGCCAAAACTACTTATAAATTGAAGAGAGAGAGCAAATTTTAATCACTTTCTGCATTTGTAGTTTGAATAAATGCCTGAACTTTTATTCTTCATAGGTTAAACTTTCCCTGCTTCAGTGCTAATTGTATATTTGTATGTAGAGATAATACAAATATACCTGTGGTCGAGCAAAACAAAGCAGATAAGTTTTTAATTTTGAAATTTCAAAGAAAGTTTTAAACCACACAAAGCATTTGAGGAATCCAAATTCAACGAAACAACTCCAACTTGTAGCATGGGAGAGAGAGAGAGAGGGATAGATAGAAGGTAAAGAACAAACTGGAAATAAAAAGAAGTCAAGAGAGGTTCAAGGAAGCGAGCTGCTCGGCTGCACCACCAGCAGCAACGCTCCTTAGAACATCCATAGCCTCTGCAACTTTCGACTGGAGAGCTTCTGGTGACTCCAAGAGGTGGAGAACTTCTGTTTGGTCCATCTCCAAAAGCATCCCAGTCACTTTGGCTGCAGACTCTGCCTCAAGCTTCTCCACCAACGGGTACAGATTCTCACCAAGCATCTGTATACACACACGCACACATAAACCAGAGTTAAGTCCCAACATTATAATAATCCCAAACAAAAGCAGTATTTATAGAGATCTCTCACCGTCCTCTGCTGCTCTGGAGAAGCATTAGCCAGATTTGAAGCCAAGGTTCCAATGGGCAATGGCATGAGGCTGTTGCCCATGTCATATGAAGGCACATCACCACCACCACTACCACCACGCCCTTGTGAATACCGGATGTTCCGACCCCTTGGATGCATCTGATCACCACCCAAACAGAAAAAATTCATATGATGGAACTATTGTATCCAAAGAGACGTGAGCAACTGAGAAAGAACCTGGTGCTGCATCATGGGAGCTTGCTGGTGGAACTGTTGGATCCCTCCAGGGCGTCTTCCACCTCCAGGACGCTGCTGCTGTTGCTGAACCATAGGCATGAAGTAATTGGGTGCATGGCCCCCAGCAGGTCTCATTCCAGGAACAAGCTGCTGTTGGTATCCATATCCGGGCTGTGGCATTAAACAAATAAAAGGTTATTATTATCCCAACAGTTTTGTAAAGAATTGGCAAGGCTCAAGTGTGAATAGAGCTAACTATATTGTTAAACACAGAGACTTTAAAACTTCCGGTGTGACCGTGTGTAGTTCACTATATCCAAGGTACAAGTGATTTACCAATACGTAAATATCTTTGCAAGAGATCGCAGAAAGTACAACGAACAATGATGATTACCTGGGGAGGAATCATGTTAGGAGGGGCCTGGCCGTAGAACATTTGCTGTCCAATACCTGGACCCCCGGGGGGAAATATTGGCATGCGAGGACCAGCAGATGGTGGCATTGCAACTGGCCTCACTTGGGAAAACTGAGCCTGTTCACATCATGTACACACTCAGCAGCAGGAGATAAACAACATAGGGTATATCACTGGGGAGATTCCAATAGAAGCAAACCTGAAGTCTGACCCTTCTGTCTTCCTTCTTCTGTGCAATAGCAACATAGAGTGGCTTGCTTTCGACCATTTTACCACTCAACTGTGACATCTGTACATTATTACACTATTAGTAACAACGAAGTGACTGTCCTCACACAGACACTCAAAAAGTGCATAGAGCTCACTTACAGCTTCTGTTGCTTCTTCGGGAGTTGAGAAAGCAACAAAACCCGAACCTTTGCTGATTCCACTGGGATCCCGCATCACCTGACATTAAATTTAAAGAAAATCTTCTTATATAATGAAGCAAGAGAGACAAAATTCACTGCACATCAAAAGTAAGAGGATACCGAACCTTGCAGGACGTAACAGTACCAAAAGGAGAAAAAATCTCTTTGAGTTTCTCGTCAGAAATGCTAGGATCCAGATTCTTCACATACAAGTTTGAACTCTGAAACTTTTCCGCAGCTTCCTTCAAGTTCTGCTCATAACGGACCCTTAGTTCTGTTTCCCTCTCGGACTTCTTCTGGGCTCTACCAACATACCACTCCTTGTCATCAAACTTGTGCCCATTGAGAGACTCCACAGCCCTGGCAGCATCATCAGCGTTTTCGAAGTTAACAAAGCCAAACCCCTTAGACTTCCCTTCTCCGTCTTTCATCACCACAGCACTTGTGATCTTTCCATACTCGCTAAAAGCGGTCTTCAAGTCATCATCGGTAGTACTTTCCCCGAGATTCTTCACGTACACATTGGTAAACTTCATTTTGTTAGCAGTCGAGTCTCTTTCTTGTCTCCTCAGGAAAGGGCCCACGTACACTTGCTTATCGTTAAGCAACATACCGTTCAGTTGCTCGATAGCTTTCTGGGCAGATTCTTCATCGGCATATTGCACAAACCCATAGCCTTTAGACTGGCCTGAAGCATCCACAGCTACCTTGCAAGACACAATGTTCCCAAAGGTTGAAAATGTGTCATGGAGTGCCTTGTGGTCAATGGACTGGTCCAAGTTCTGCATATACATAGCCAAGTTAAGAACCGGTAAGAAGAAACAGAGATAAAAACAAACACGAAATGAGATAAAACAAGACTCAGTATCTTCCCTAACAATCATACCGGTTTACAAAGGTAGACTAACATCATAGATAAGGACAGAGACAAGAAGAGTACCTTGATGAATATGTTGCCGGCACCACTTCGGCGAACACTAGGATCACGATGAGAGTACATCACCCTTATAGGTTTACCATAGAGAGGCATGAAATTCATTTCCTGGATTGCTCTCGCAGCTGCAAGAGAAAGAGCACGACACAATGTACAATTAAAAGATATACGTATACACAGTAGCAGATAAAACTTCCACAGCAACAACATCAACCACATTGCATATATAATATAATCACCAAAAAGGATCAACCTTTCAAAAACAACCCAATCAAATATCAGTATTAGATCTCTCTACAAACCATAACCACAATGCATATACACATAAACACAAGAAATGATCAACATTTACAACTGGAAACCCTAATCGAGCAAACCCTAATCCGCTTTAAATTCTATCAAAATCAGAACTTTCTAGTCTCAGAAGACTTACCATCTTGGGGATTGGCGAAGTTGACGTACCCATACCCTAGCGACTTGCGAGTGGCTAAGTCTCTGCAAACCCTAACCGACACCACTTGACCCATCTGGCTAAACGCATCGAAAAGCTGCGAGTCCGTCACATTGAGATCCAGATCTCCTACATAAAGAGACGTCGTGCCGATCTGGGCCGGAGCCGCCGCCGCACTGGAGCCGTTCGCAGACTGAACCTGAGCCATTATCTTTTTTTGGGATTTTCGAAACTTTTTTGATTTTTTTGGGGTTTTTCAATAACTCTTCCCTCCCCTCTTCGTTATTAGACTGAAACCAAATCGGATTTGAACGAAGGAGAAATGAAGCGAAAACCAAAAACACACAAAGTTACGATTTTTTCTGATTGTTTTAGTTTTTCTGTTTTTTTTTTCTCTTTTGGGGATATTAGAGGAGAGGGAAGATGAAAAGGGTAGGAGCTAGCCGGCGGCAAAGCCTGCGACGGCGAGATATGAGAAAAAAACTGGAGAGAGATTGTAGGCGAAACGAATTGGTGAAGATGGGAGAGAGAGTCTTGCGGTTTTCGTTTCTCTGCTTTTATATTACGACAATTTTTATTTTATTTCCGGAAACCCTAGATTTGGATTTTGGGAAGATCTCAGCCGTTAGATTGAGTCTGAAGTAAAAACGTAAAAGTTAAGGATTGATTCTGTGGAAGTTGGTGATAAGGTCTTCGTTTGGAAAAAGTCAGACAGACGCGATGGTGTGTGTGAATCGGTTCAGTTTCGGTTTTGATATTTGGTATTTCGGTTTAGAGATTTATTTGGTATACACGAATCGCACAATATGAAAGAGGAAACATTACGGTTTTTAAATGTCTTTCTTAGAATTCTAGATATAAATTTTAAAGAAGAGTTTTTGGTTTATATGAATATTCAAGGTCAATTTATTAATTTTATTCGGTTTTCAGTTTTTTTTTTTTTAAGATAATGCCACCAAATTAAACTGAACTATATTATGGTTCCCTTTGCTTTGGAATTCAGTTTATTCAATTTGGTTTTAGGTGTTAGTATCTATACCAGACTGAATTAAAGTTGGCTTATATATCAGGTTAAATCAACTGTGTAAAAATTCGTGCAACTCGGTTTTTTATTTATTTATTTTGGTTGTTATGTACCAAACAAATCCTCCTATACATTAATTGAAAAATTACTTTAGTGATTTTTGCTGACTTGTCGATTATCTGAGATTTTTCTAATTAATTGTTATAATTTAATTGGTTGATATTTTTTTATTTAATTTAAGTTTTTAAAAGGAAAGTAATCCTAAAAATACATAAAGAATATAATGTGAGATCCAATGTTAAATCAAAATAAAATATTTTTATTTGTATAAAATAAATATTAAATATTAATTTTAATTAAAATTTATTCTTTTATATATATTAAGTTAATCAGATTTAATTAAAATATGTATTTTTAAAGTAATTTAAAATAAATGAAAATAATACTTTTATGCTCAGTTTTTAATAAAAACAATTTTATCCAATGAATTAGTTTTTGATAAAATAGTGTGAAAATCGGAGATCATTTAAGGAAAAATTTATTTGCTTAAACCATTTGAGTTTTATTTTAAACACTAAACAAAAAAATGAGTGAGAGAGTGTGATTTGTGATTTAACAAAATTATGAGAGAAATTGCTTAAACTACTATTTCCTAATACATGTTTTCATGTTTACTTTAAATAAATTTATCCTTAGTTTTAAGGAGATAAATCCTACTATATATTAATTGAGAAGTTACTTAAGTATTTTTTGCTTATGCGTCGTTAATAAGTTAAGTTTTAAAAAGTAATGATAATTTGATTTGTTGTTAACTTTTGTTAGTTAACTTCTTAAAATAAAAGATACTCTAGAAATAATTAATAAAAATTACCAAATAACACAAGTGATATTACAAATAATGATTTATGGTAACTACATGTAAAATTAGAGAAAATTATATAGTATGTTTTATCAATTTCTTTATTTTAATCAATTATATATAATTAAATAAAATATTTTAATATTTTTATAGTAAATTTGATGTTTATGTATTTTTATATAAAATAATTAGATTTTTAATTAAGGAATTATTATAACTTTCTAAGGTTTTTAAAACCTATACAAAAATGTTTACAAAAAATCTTCATAATAAAGATCACTGATTATATTGGTTCTATTGTAGCTATACAAAAAACACTCTTTTTCTTTTGAAAGTAATAGCATTTCCGGTTTTTCACGTATTAAATATAATATAAATAATTTTATAATCAATTATATGAATTAGTTATAATATTTTTTTTCTGTAAGAGAATGATTTTTAATGAATAAGATTTATATCGTTGAATTATTTTAAATCTAGTTAATTTTAAAAATATATACTAAAATTTCTAATTATCCAACTAATTGAAATTAAAAATAAAAATTTAAAATTTCTAATTATTATTTAAAAGCTATTACGTGTAAACATAATATATATTTTTGATATAATATAACTACCCAACAAAATTGTGGGTAAACACCTAGTAAGTTGTTATTTGCTGAACTAAATAAATAAAAAATTGGTTTGGTTTGTTTCGGTTGCAGCCGAATGCCCAGCACAAGGTAGAGTTGGTGGTGATAAGGTCTTCGTTTGGAAAAATGTCAGACACATGTGTGACAGCTTGGCATTCTAGCACTGATTATTGACACCAAGTTAATTAGAATACTAGTACTTTATATTACGTTGTAAATCACAATATCATTACTCAAGTTAGTAGTATACACATAAGATAATGATATTCTTCTAAGCTTCTTGTTAGATGCACGTCTAAGTCCAGCATCACCATCCTCACTACTTTGGTTTTCCTTTTCCTTTAACCAAAACAGCTTCCTCAAAATTAAGGAGCCTCCAACCAATGAGATAACGCTCATCACGGATGGAGTTGTGAAGGTTTATGAACCAAACATGGCATCTCTTTGCACAGAAGCAAAAGAGGCTCACCGAGAGACGACCTATCCACGCATATCTATAGATGGCTGAGTTCACAACCAGTGCGGGGAAGACTCCTCTTTCCAGGACATAAGGCACGCATAGTGATGTTAGCAGTTTCATCACGATTGGGAATAAAATCTCTCTAAGTACCCATAGCCCTTGAAGCCTTGAGAATCCATCTTCTCTTACCCTCTCAAACTTTGCTCTCCATGTACCATCCACCAATACTATCTGTCCATTGTTGTCATTTTTTAGTGACATATGGTAAAAGTTGCTAACTAGATAAGCACTTACCAGTCTAGTCCAGATTTTCAAAAAGATGAGGCCAAGAGCCCAGTCTTGATAGAGGAGGAAGACAGGACTTTCATCAACTGGGACTCTCATTGGGACAATCACCAAAAGCTCAAACACAAGTCCTATTAGTACTGGAATGACAAAAACCTGTTGAAAAACAAAGAATCAAATGAGTTTGGAGTACTTCAAAACTCTTAA
>CAJHQP010004403.1:0-55793 GCA_905132765.1 Moricandia arvensis | reverse complement strand
ATATACGAAGAGCAAATCCAGGAACTTACACGCGTTTGGAAGTCGATGAGTTACACAGATTTAAGTATTTGTTCCTTGCATTTGGTGCTAGTATCAATGGATTACCCTACATGAGAAAGGTAATTATCGTGGATGGTACATTTCTGCAGGGAAAATACAAAGGAACGCTACTAACTGCAACATCTCAAGATGGAAATTTTCAAATATTTCCAATTGCTTTTGCTATCGTCGACACCGAAAATGATGAGTCTTGGGAATGGTTCTTCCGACAGCTTGGCAATGTGATTCCAGATGATGAAGAACTTGCACTTATATCTGATAGGCATAAAGCTATTGGTAAAGCTATTGAAAAGGTGTACCCGAAATCTAGTCGTGGAATATGCACATACCATCTTTACAAAAATATATTGCTACGTTTCAGAGGCGGTGATGCATTTCGGTTGGTTAAAAAAGCTGCAAATGCTTTTAGAATATCTGATTTCAATACAACATATCATGAGGTCCAGTTGATGAACCCATCACTACATAAGTATTTGGAACGAGCTGATGTTAAAAAGTGGGCTCGTGTGCACTTCCCTGGTGATAGATACAACTTGACAACAACAAACATTGCAGAGTCAATCAACAAAGTGATATCAAGTTCCAGAAGTTTGCCAATTGTAAAACTTTTGGATGCAATCCGGTTAATGATGACGAGGTGGTTTTCAGATAGAAGGACTGATGCAGGAACAATGAAAACAACCTTGACTCGTGGGGTAGAAAAAATCTTGGAGGTAAAAATTTCAAGTTTCTCAATTATTTACTTTCAGGGTCAATTTGACTAATGAAATTTTAACTTTTGTTTTGACAGAAACGTGTACCACACGCGAAGACGCTAACGGTACAAACAATCGATCTTCATCATTCACAAGTGACAAGTGGATCATCTCTCCATGTAGTTAATTTGACACGGAGACAATGTACTTGTCGTCGCTTTGATATCGAGAAGTTACCATGCGTTCATGCAATTGCCGCAGCGGAGTCTCGTAAAACCTCTTGCATCTCTCTTTGTCATCCTTATTACCATAAGTCATATTTATGTAATGCGTATTCCACTTCTATAATGCCTCGAGACGCTGTTTCACCAATTCCAGAAGATGTCACCACAAAGATGTGTTTGCCTCCGGTAGTACGTACGCAGCCGGGAAGACCTAAAAAATCGAGAATCAAATCTGCGCTAGAGAAAGCTATTGGGAAAAAAAGGCCAAGAAAAGAACATGTGTGTTCACGTTGTTATCAGTATGGTCATAATTGTAAGACATGTAAAGTTAAAGTAGCTAGTGATTAGTTGAATTTATGCAAGTATTAAAATTTTGAAGTTATGTTTCTTTAGTTTTCAATGGAAGATATCGAAATATTTTAAATTTATCATACTTACAATATTCAAATTCAGTGTTATGTATCAGTGCTAAATACGTAAACTATAGCTGAAACATCTTTTATACATAGAGTGCCAAATAAAACTGAAACATAAAAATACGTATCAATTCTAAATAAAACTAAATTAAGAAAGAGTAGTGGGATTCATTAAAAAATTGAAAAGCTAAACTAGCACTAATATGCTAACGTACTACGTTCTTGAATTAGAAAATAAATGAGCAATTTTTGGTTGTCCAACCTCGTCATAAATCTCAGCAGCTAGATTTTTCCGAAGATCCGGAATGTTTCTATCATTTAACCCTTCAAATGTGCAACCGATTGCCAAGCACTCAATGTACTTTATGGTATAGACACCACAGTCTCCGGGTTTTTCATTTTGTGGAACGTTGCTTCTCAGTCTTCGTACCGTGAACTGTTTATCACTTTTCTTCCGAAGAGTAGTAGGAACCATAGCATTCAGAATCATCGGAATCATCTTCGAAAATGGCCGACACAAGTTTCGAATTTCTTTATCATCCTCTACTGTGCTCAGAATGCTGTCATAAACGTGAATGTTTTGCTTCCCCAAGTCAATGTCCAAAGCAACCCAGTGATTACCATTTATGAAATGACATGCATACAAATGGTCAATATCGTGAAGCCACTTCTTGTTTGTGATGCGGTCAGCTGGATATGTGCCATTGAAAATACCCTTATATATATCTGTTGCACTCCATGTTTTAGAGTTGAAATCTTTGAAATCACTGACAAGTTTGATGACGACACACTGATCCAAAAATGCAATGCGCTGAGAATGGTACGGTGAAGGATCACAAAGAGATCTCTTATAGAACATATACATTGCAGACCACATATGCTAAACAGAAAATTAAAAAAAATATTATAACAAGAACAAATAAAAAAGATTATAAGTACTAACTCAGTCATATGTACGGAAAGACTGCGTACCCAGTTAGTGAGCCAACCATATGTAGGTGTAGTCAACTCATCTCTTGGAGTTATAAGCACTTTATAAAATTCGACACTACATTCGGAGGTTCTGTCTGGTTCCTTCCTAAAACAATTATATAAAGCTTAAAACAAATAGTAATGAAACATTGCTCAGCGTAAGAAAAAAAAAGAAACATACTCATCATCCAGTAGAAAATGTAGTAAATTCTGAATTTTAGCATCGTCAGCAACAGAAAACGGATCATATGCTGAGACAGATGGTGTTACACCTGTGATGATGCGCTTCACGGTAGAATTTCCTATGAATGGAAATAGCTGAGACGATGCTAACTTTGTTTGTCGTTTATGCTGAGGCGTGGGAGATGTAGGCTTATTCAACTTTCTAGCTGGTGCTGCAATTTCACCAAAGCCATCACTAACTTTTCTATTTTTTTCACACTGCTTTGTATCAGACCACGTTTCCTCAGAGGCAGTATCGAGTAGATGTGGGACTTGTATCTTGGTTTTGAAAACCTTCTTCTCAAGTCCCATATCTCCACCTTTTTTGCATGTCTTTCTCATTTTCTTAACAACATGTCGAGCTGGTACACCATCCTGAGACGTGGATTTCATCTCCACCATCCAAGACTTCACAAAAAATATATTAGTCAATAATACCAACTAGCAGAAATATCAGACTAAGTTAATAATAACTTACCATAGCATCACTTGTCGCTTCCTCATTGATATTCACATTGGAGTTGGCTGCTTCTTTTACTTCTTCAGGTACCATTTTTTCTTTCATCTTTCGCATCTCCATCTCCAAAGTGGCAATTCTTTCATTTAAGGGACCAATTATAACATCAACCTTCGTACCAATTGCTGCATCCAAACCAGCCATCAACTTAGTGGCCAAATTGGTGTTCATGTTGTCTACTTTTTCTGTCAAAGTCTCCAACATGGTTAACATCGCAGTGCTTGGCATATCATTACCGTCAGTCTACATTAAAGAGCATTGAAGAATTTAGAAAATCTTATCATAGTAACTAGTATTCAATACCAAAATATAATATTTGTACTCACATTATACTGACCATCTTCCATAGGTTTAGCCTTTTTACCCTTATTTTTTGAATCCTCTGAAACATTCACGGAGACAGATTCCTTACTCTTAGTCCTCTTCCTAACTGAAGTTTCAAGTAAATCCCATGCTTTACGATTCACACAGTCATGCAGTATATCACGAATCAAGTGGTTCACATTTTCATCTTCAAGCTCACCATCCCATTTAGGGACTATATTCTCATTAACGTCAGGAAATAAATGGCGTACACGAACCTGAAAAAAAATTGAGATTCATCAAAACAAATATAAAAAAGAGTAAATAAATCACCAAAAACAAGAAATAAAACATTACAAATTTAGTACCTTATCTTCATGTGAGATTTTTTCTTGTCTAATGAAGTCGTCAAACTCAAACCGTTTTCTTGATCCAGCCCATGAAAGGAGAGGAACTTCTGCCCCAACAATTTTGTTTCCATACTGCTCTCCTAGGCCAAGAACAGCCTCATATCCCCATATGAGTAGCACATAAACAAATCCTTCCATTGTATACGATTTCTTCGCGTCATAATTAACACACTTAATAGAGTGTATTAAACTCTTACATGCAACTCGACCCCATGGATATCTCTCGAAAGACTCAGAATCAAGTACTCTCTTTGCACACTCCAACGGGATCCGACTTGTAGGAGCTATGCCAAATATTGCAATATGCAAAATACACAACCATCCTACCATAATCCTTTTCTCAAGACTCCATTTTTTGCATCTTCCCAACACCAACTGCAACTCATTCAGACTAGGACCAACAGATGTACACACATTCAGTTCTGCCCAAAACTCTTTATGATCGACATTGCAAAGGTCACCATCATTAAACATATCACAATTCAAACCAGTTATCTCACCAAACTCTAATAAAGAGAGACGAATCGGCTGCCAATCAATCAACGACCATATCTCATAATTCTTTCTAACTACCAGCTGATGCGTTAAGAGGTAATGAACAACCTTTGCTGACCATGTGAAATCAAGCTCGTAAAATTTAGTAAAAACTCCAACTGATGACTTCTTCAATGCATCCCATGCGTCGTTTCCTACTCCTACTTCCACCATTTGAAAATTTGACAAATAACTATAGTAACTCATACTCTTTTGTTGTTTAGGTGTTTTTCCCTTTTTGTAAAGTCGTTGCGGATAATTAGTCGTAGTGCTAGCTGAGGCCATATCTACCAGGGGAAAGTTCAAAGTAACGTTAGCATGAAATAATTACAACTAAACACATATAAATAAAAATATTCACAATGTAACATGTACGAGTTGGCTACATAGGCCAAAATAAACTGATAAATGTTACATTGACAAACAAGCAACGAAAAATCTAAATCAAATACTTTTTAATGACTTCAAAATAAGAAAAAAGTAGAATGAAAATACTAACACAAATGGAGAAAATATAATACAGTCAACTGAATTAGTGGATTAGAAACTGACAAAATCAAAAGCTTCAAATTGCAACTGGAGCACTTTAGTGACTTAAATAAGATAATTGATATTTTTCAGTGGAAACTTCACATTTACGAGAAAGATTGAAACCATATACTAACCTTGAGTTGATGATTAAGGTGGTCAGTAGCAACTAGAACTGATTATACTTTCGTCAGAACCTAAGACCACCTTGACTGTGAACAAAATTAATTGTTTTGAATTTCGTTTAAATTGGGGAGGAAGACTGAAACCCTAAATAAATATATGACAGAGAATTATAGTTCTGAATCTAACCGGAGGACGACCACCATTAACGGAGAAGACGAGCCGCCGGAACCTGGCTCGTGACAAGCTTCACTAACGGAGAAGACAAGAGCCGCCTTAACGTATACTCGTCGAAGTGGGTGTTTCTATGCTCCCTCTCTAAAACGACGCTCTTCACGCCGGTGAACAAGAGGCAAGGTGAACAAGAGACAAGTCTGGGAACGGAGAAAACGAAGGCCGTCGGAGGCAATCTACAGTTGTCTATAATGGAACCGTGAACCCTAACTTCTTTTTTTCCATGAACCTATCGTGTGTTTATATTTTATTAATGTGTTTTTATTTTTATTTTTCTTATTAATGTGTTTTTTATTTTTAAATTTCTTATTTTATAAATGTATCAATAGGAATGGTTGATTTGTAATAAATAACAGTATACAGGGTTAATACGTGTTTTACACTTTCAAAACACATATGTCGATAGATGAGAGTTAGATTAGTAATTAACTGGAAAAAAGGAGTTAGTTTGAGTAATTTTCTCTATGTTTTTTGGTCTCTAGTTACAAGTCTGCATCCAAACGTGAAAAGTGCCTTTTTCACCCAAATAATTTTGTATCGTGCTTTTTTTTGTACCCAAATAAATTGGAAAGAAGGTGTGTGATGCCTTTTATATTTACATTAAATTAGACCAAACATAATGTCTTGTTCTTTCTTTCTTTTTTGTTCAACAAGTCTCTTGCTTATTCTAAGGTACAAATATCCTTTCAACTGAAAATTGAACTTCGAGCGATCTCTTCCGATTGTTGCTTAACCAGTCTCCAGAAGCACAAGTGTTGCTTGTCACACAAGACACATTTCTTTCCTTTTGTTTCTTGACTTAAAAGAGCAATAAAAACTCCAATGTAATGTTCTGTAACCAGAAGAAGATCGCGCAACCCAAACCAGATCGTACCATATCCGATGATGATCCATGCTCGCTCCAGCTTCCGGTTGATAATTTCCTCATCTTTTGCCAGAACCTGTTGCCTCAACCCAAGTTAGACTATCTCTCTAAGACTCTAACCTCCCAGAACCGGTGAATATTTCCAACACAGAAAGTCCTTTCCCATGTCAGTCTCAAATTTGTAATTCAAGAGCAATGGATACCGAGCCATCCTCCCAGAGTCGTTACCGTTTATTGTAGAAAGTTTTGTTATTGTTAGCTTGTTTTGGAGAAGAAACTTGTGTTCTTTCTTTGCAAGGGAAGTATGTTTCATTTCATTTTTGGCAGTAGAATGCGATGAAGATTCTAAAGAGAGTTGTGGAATCCAAGGTATAATACAAGATTCAACAAGCGAGCGGATGTCCTTACTAGTCTCTCTTAGAACCACTGTGGGAGATATTGTTCTATTTGATGGGAATTGTGTCCCTTTTATCTTATGTTATCATATGTATGACTTTTTTTGGTAAAACATATGTATGGTTTTTGTGGGATGACTACTAAAATATTAAAAATTTATCCATTTGTTTTCTGGTTTCTTTGTCCTATGTATGTATTCAAACCCCTAGGATTTCCATCTTAGAATCACAGACAATTGATTGCAATGGATAATCAAAACAAATGGGCTTTTTGGCTCATAAACCTTATAGGCTATCTTATGCCCATTACTATTCTGGAACGTCTTTAACAACCCATACACAGTTCAAGATAGCAATTCATTTGGTAATATGCTAAAAACCTCTCAAGAGTTGCAATGATAACATGTTAAAATCTTACAAAAGAAAAAATATAACATGCTAAAAATATACTACTTGAGTCTTGAGAGTTGATTATATTATACTAAAAGTTGTTGACTTGTTGTGTCTCACACACACACCAGATAACATTGGACTCATGTTAGGCCCTCAACTCCAAAAACCTATTACAGAAACCATATATATATTTAGAATAATAGTTTATTTAATTGAAACTATATATGTGGAAAGCAAAATAACTAATTGTAAAACGTACCACATAGTAGACAATCTCTGAGAATAGAGTATGCTGGTCTTTACCATGACTAATTTTTCAAGATATTATCCCAAATCATTTTTCTCCCCCATTTAACAGCACACGTGTTTTGTTTTTGTATGATCCAGTAGTGTTGACCATTTATACTGTTGTACCGGTAACTAGAACTAAAACTTACATATGCTGGTGGATCTTCATCAAAAACATTTTTTATCTCTTTTCCATTTGTAGCTCTGAAGAAATAAGCATAAATGAGTTTACCAGGGTTTAAGAAAAAAGAAAACGGAAGCTATACGTAAGGAAAACTATGATTAAATAGTTGCTCTAAAAAAACATTTTCTCAATGTCTATAATTTCACCATAATTTTAAGCAAAATATGTGATATTATAAACTTTTATATAATTTGGATATTACTTTTTATGGTGGTATATTTGATGTATAAATTGAATATATGATGACTTATTAGATATGTCTGGGCATTTGTTGAGTCTTCATCTAGAAAATTTTCTTTTCCTTTATTTTTCTTTTAATTTTCCTTTAACTTTCTTTCAATATTCCTTTAAATTTGTTAATTGCTAACTTTGAAAAATGTGTTTAGCTATAAGGCGAGGATAATGAAAACTATACGTCAAACCTTACAAAAAAAAAATCATATGTTAAGGTTTGAAATGGTGGCAATGGTTTCGATTTTCAAATGTGAAGTACAATTTTAGTACAGTGAATTTGAAATTAATGCATCATGCGGAATAAATGTGTTTCTTGTATAAAAGCTATATATAATAATCTATGAATGCTGAAAAAAATAACATGCAATGTGATTCAAATGTTGGAATGGAAAACTACACAGTAAAAATGCATAGCACATATTTTAGATAAATATTATACAAATTGAAATAAACTGAATTATCTCTAGTAAATCATTAAATAAATTTAACTTTTAACATTATTTTAAAATTAAAGTTAAAATTTAAATTCAGAATGTTTTTGATGTTGTTGATGTCTTTGTCTGCATCAAATATGACATTGTTGACCATGTGTTAATTAGAAAACTCCAATTGGTATTGCATGCAATGCCTATCTTCAATATATATGAAAATAAATATCAAAGGTTACTAGATTTTTGACCAAAAAAAAAGGTTACTAGATTAATCTCAAAGTCAGTTTCATCTCATTCATTTTATATGCAAACAGTGATGTATTTGGTCTTAGTTTTGCTGAATAGATTTCAACTATTTCATAGTTAACTATTGTCACCACTCTTACATACTCGTGTCAAATGCTTCTTTAAGAACTCTTTAAATAATTATGAAATTTTATCATTGAGATGGTCATTTACAATATGTACTTATCTTTTTTAATCATTTCCCTTATATTTTCCCATATGTGACTCTTAGAGAGAAAAAATGAGTGATTATAGCTTAAGAAAAAAAAAAACAAATGGAAACTAGAAACTATACTTCAACCTTACAAAAACTAGATCGAAGATGTTAATAGAAGAGAATGGGAGAAAAACATATAACAGTTGGATGTGTTCTAAATAGCACTATATCTCTTAAACTTGTTTTCAACTTCGAAACTCGTAAGTTATAAGTTTATAGTTGGAAGAAAATGTGAAAAGTGGAAGAAAGGGAAAATGCTAAAAAGAACGAGAGAGATGCAATGTGTAGTTTTGTAAGATTATGGCTTAAAAGTAAGTACTAATCATTTTTTTTCAAAATCAGCATTTTTAATGTCAGTTAAGTAAGTGAAACTATTTATAGTGTAGTAACTGATATGATATAAACATAAATTGGATGTGATTGCATCTAAGAACAAAAAGTATTCACCAATAGATGAAAACATGAAAAAATCCTTCACAAAGGAGGAGAAAAAACAAAAAGAAAAACTTAAATGAAAAAACTTATATATTGTGACTCGGAAGAAACATCACGAGAAGACCGAGATTGGCTTTAGATCTTCTACGAAAACAAAAATTTATCACCCATGTGGCAGAAACCTTTGGTGATGAAATTGTTGCAAGGGAATTCGGAGAGAACATGGTCATACGGATTTAACTTTTCTTGGTGTTTTGGAAGTTTGATCATACTCCTTTACTCTATTTTCTACAATCAGTACCTCAATAGCAGAACAAGTACACTTACTAGTATAGTTCCTTCTCTTTTATCCAATACCTCTTCCTCTTGTGGGGCATGAAACTCCTTTGTGCCTTTACCACTGGTAACTAATCATCTAATATAAACATATTGGCATTAACATCCCCATATTATCTCTCATTCTTCGACATTGTTGTATACGACCATCTGAAGAATATTCGAATCTGCCGAAACCTGACTACTAGTAACATGATTCTCCAATTCAATCTCTTCATTATTAGTCTCCAAAGACCGCAACTTAAAAGCTTCATTAGATTCAACTAATCTGCAAAGTGGGAACTTCCTCTGTATTACTTCAGAAACCTTCCAATCATATTCTACTGAATCTAAGTGAACCTCACTTGCAGTAACATGATTCTCTGCAACACTTTGAACGATATCACTTCCTTGTTTGTCTATACCATCATCATCATAGTCAGAAACAAGATCATAACATTACTACATTGAGAAATCGGAATAATAGTGCTCTATTAACTGAAAGAAGAATATGAATTAAGCACTCCTAAAGATCATTATGAATTTGGTGACCATAATCATCACTAAGCGACATATTTTGGTAATGATCGATTAAATTTCAACTAAGAGATATCCTTCATCAAAACCCATATTATTATTAATAATTTATAAAGATTACATTATTTTCCAAAATGAAAATTTAGTCCATACTAAAAATATTACTATTTTTAGATTTTGGCTTTATGGATAAAAAATCATGAAATACATATTTGGTAACTTTTTTATTTTCATTTCCATTGTCTTTGTCAATTACTCATTTTTATAGACATTAAAACTATTATGAAAAATAACATTATCGGATTATAATTTACACACAAAAAATAAAATGTCTCTATTTCTATCTCCTATAAATGTTTGTTTTCAATATTCTTTAGCTTTAAATAATAAATTATCATAACTTATTTGTATATTATCATTATAGTCATTTTATAACAAATTAAAAAAAAATCGAAATAAATATGATATGACTTCCTAATTTTTTTTTTGGAATAAACAATTAAATTATCTAGTTTTTTTATTTTTAATAAATTTCTTGAAATAATGATTTGTTTTGTTTGAATATTATAAAGCTGATTACGAAAACACACATTTATTTATCTCTGGTTAAAAATATGTGATGAAAAAATTAATGAAAATGGGGCTTCTCTAGCCCATGAAATCGTGGCAGGCTTTTCTTTTAGGTGATTTTGTCGTGTTGCTACAGAAAAAGAAAAGAAACGATTAATTATCTTCTCTTCTACTCTTTTGTCCTCCGAGACTGAGAAGGTGCGTGTTAGGGTTTGTGGAACATGGCGGAGGTTAACGTTCGTCCTCTAAAGATAGCGAGGTATCAGGAAGCTTTCGAAGGAGCATTGAAAACAATCAACAAAAAGCGCGATCTCAAGTGCAGAAAATTGGAAGACGATGAATATGTGCGACGGTACCTCCAGTTTTACTATCAGTTCCTGAAATCTGAGGTATAATATGGAATTTTGGATTCTGTTTGCTTAATCAGCGGGTTTCACTGGAGCTATATTCATAAGTAGTTCTTTGAACAGATCGATCTCTGTTTTGATATATTGTGACCTGTTTGTTTTGCTTGATTAGGGTTTCGCGGTTGATTGGGATCAGTTTGATTACGCCTTCCACATAAGGTCGTTGGATAATCCACCACGAGGTTTTTGCACAAAACGAAGCCCTGCCGAGATGGTTCGTGAGGTGACACTCCTTGCCATAGAGAAACAAAACGAAACTAAGGTCAGTCTTTGGTATCTTCCTTCCTTTGTTACTTTTGGAGATGATTAATTTTAAAATTCGTTTCAGGGAACAAAGCTTGTGTTGGCAGAGCACATTCAGGCGAATTTTGAATTTGTTAATGGTCTTTTGTGTTGGCTGTGGATATGAATTCATCCACCCCTGTGTCCAAAAATCTATCAATCTAAACTTTGGCGACGCGGAAAAGAGTTTGAACTACTCCTGTTCAGGCTCAAGCAAGCCCGATGAAGGTTTCTGCTTTAGTGTTCTTTTGGCTGCTATCTTTATATTCCTATCTTAACTTACTTGTGTGTATGTGTGTGTGTGCAGAGATTGCTTCTGTTGAAGTGGAGCCTCCTTCTCCCTTGCAATGTGAAGACTCTGGTACTCTTTCTCTTCACTCTCTCACCTAAGTTACATTCTAATCAGGAAAAAAACATAGCAGAATAAGTGGGTACTTTATGGTATTACATGAATTGCGTTGTGTTTTGCTCTTGTGTAGAAGGAGAAGCTGTAGTGTTTGCCCGAGCTGGTCCCCAAGATGATCCTGGAGTTCCCTTTGTTTTCCATCGAACTGGAGCTGATCCTGGAGTCCCCTTTGTTTCCTACCGAACTGGTGGAGTCCCTGTTGTCTTATATTGAACTGGACCTGGTCCTAATTTAGCTGTCAAACCTGGGCAGATTAATATTTTAGTAGGTTTTTCATTTAGATTTAAGATCTTGAGTATGTATTACTAGTAGTAGATTACCCAAATCTTACCTTTATATGTGGGTTTGGTGACTAACACCACTTATAACATAAGTTCCCAACTGAAAGAACAGCACTTTCTCTTTGTATATGTGTTTGGTGGCGACGCTTCTGTCCCTTTCTCCTCAAACTCCATCACAGGCACAAGTCATCTTTGCTTAGTTATAAACGAATAAATACAGTAGCTGAATCTCTCCTCTCTCTTATGTTTCTAATAAACTAATCAAACAAAAACGATTGAATAAAGTGTTACATTCTCATGCTCTGTTCATTGGTTCAATGTCTCCTACTCAGATCCGGTTTGCTTCCTCCTGCTCCAATAGTGGCTATGGGACGTAAAGGTGGAGACAGAGACACACTCGCACGGTTGATCCAATGACAGGTCGCTATGAGGATGCAGAGAGAAAAAACACCAGTTATGGATAACAATCCTAAGGAAGAAGACCGTGCAGAAGAGAAGAGTCCATGAATTAGCCGTGTTAGCCTTTTGTCGTTGTAGCCTATCTAAAAGTTCAGTTTGTTACTTATGTCTAATGCACATTTCTAGCAAAATCCCTATGTTTGGATATAAATGGCAAGGTGTTCAGGACGCATTTTGCATTGAGAAGATTGGAAAGCGAAATTCTATTTATTATTTAGTTGGAGCCCTATTTGTTTACCTATATTTAAAAATTAAATATCACAATTTCTTAAAATACTTAGACCAAAACATGCTATTTACTCCATTTATTTTAATAAAAATGTACGTTTTAAAATTTTTACATATATTAAAATATATATATATTTTTGATTATCAATCCATAATTAACTCTTTCCAATAACGTTTAACAAATAAAATTTTAATAAACTCAATCAAAATATATCTTTTAATAAAAATGGATATTTTTGGAAGGGAAAAATATTATTTTATTTTTTTGATAAACCTTATCGGCTGATCCGGTCGGTCCCGATAGGAACGCACCCAGTGCTACAAAGTTGATTAGCTACCACACTACATGTCCCGAGTTTGGAATACCTTCCGACTAATGTCAGGGGTGAACCGATCATCTGTTACGATCCACCATGTAAACCACTTGGGGCCAAAACCCAAACCCAGACTAACCAAGTAATGATAATTTAGTTCCCAATGGGAATCAAACTCAGGACTGATGTGGGTGCACACCAAACCCCAAGAGATTACCACTAGGACACGATCATTTGGTTGAAAAGTATTATTTAATTTAACATGTTAATTAAGTTAATAAGAAAAAAGGGAAAAAAGAAAGAAAAATGACAGCGAGGGAGAAAAATGGCAATTGTAGTTAGATTTGTTGAATGTATAAAAAAGGAAGGCACGATTAGTGTGTGTTGATTCGCCACCCAAAAACCCTCCACCACCACTGCAATAACTGTAGAGTACTCAATAACTTCAAATTCTTGAGGAAAATGTACAATGTCAATCTCCTGAAACAAACACATTGAAACGACGTGACGCGTTACGCTCTCTAAAATCATTTAAAGATCATTATGAATTTGGTAACCATAATCATCACTAAGTGACAAACATCTTATTCCACACAAAACCGATAGCAATGTTACCCACTTTCTAGTCGTTAATTTGTTTCCTTAAATGGAGAACTGACCCTCAGATTTGCTTCGTTTAGGAAACACAATTTGTTTTTGTGAAGCATACATACATGCAAAAGTACAAATTTCTAATTAGTGGTCTTACGTGTTGGATAACATTATGGGATATGGATATAAATTCATCCATTCCATATTCGAATACCCAACTATCTTTTGCTACCACTGGTCCGATCTTACATAATGAGCATTTTTCTCTCAAGTACCTCAGGTAAAAAAATTCATTATGTCTACTATTTATAATTTAGTTATATGTCAATATTTAAAAATTTGATAAATGATTCAGGAACCAACTCTTACTCATGGTACCCATGTATCCGTTGTTGCCACCAATCCGACATTACATAGTGGGTCTTTTTCACGCAATTACTCCACATAAATGTTTGATTGTACTTGTTATTCATAATTAAGTTACATGTTATTCATAATTTTGCAGGATTTCGATAAGAATTATGGCGATGGTTCATCGAAGGATTTCGACAAGAATTATGGCGATGGTTCATAGGGTTGGTTGTTTTCATTGAAATTTGGAATAAAAGATGTTTTGGACAAACCAGCCATGGAAAATTACGTTGTTGACGAATGTGTACATGTGGCCATTTTCGAACTCTCTGCATATTCCTTATGCTTTTATTACATAGTACTAATTTTAACTTATTTTTACTTACATTACACAACACTGTGTCACAGACTGTGACTGTTGAAAGATTAATGGAACATTCAGAATCCTGTAAAAATGAACCAAGGATGATGAGGACTTCAAGTCAGTAGCTGGACCACCAACTCATGAGATCAACCATACAAGCTACATTGGAGCCATCGGTGATATAGGTGCATTCGAAGAAGAATATCTTTGCAACCATGAGATTTTTAGCCGTGAAACCACTTGCTATAGATTCTCAACTCAACCAGAGCACGCGGATAATTGGTTTCATATCAAAAAGATTAATGGTTTAGGAGATATACCATTTACAAATCAGGTTATCTACACTGCATCCGAACTGGCTCTATTTAAGGAGAGTAAATGGTATATCTTCTAAACCATTAATATTTTTGATATGAAACCAATTCGCCGCGTGCTATGTTTGAGTTTAGAATCTATAGCAAGTGGTTTCACGGCTAAAAATCCCATGGTTGCAAAGATATTCTTCTTCGAATGCACCTATATCACCGATGGCTCCAATGTAGCTTGTATGGTTGATCTCATGAGTTGGTGTTCCAGCTACTGACTTGAGTTACTCATCATCCTTAGTTCATTTTTACAGGCTTCTACAGAGTAAACAATGAAATGGTACTGAGCTTTATCTACTTCTTCATTTACCCGAGGATGAGACGAAAGTATTCGTACTTGCCGGTTCTTAAAGACGTATGTTCTCTGCAACTTTCCGAATAGCAAGAAGACATGAATCTTAGTGCTTACATGGGTGTATTTTTATTTTCTGGTAATCTTTTCAAACATGAGTCGCCACACATGTATCCAAACTCAAATCAATATTGTTGTTTAAGTTTAATTGTAACAATACTGAGTTGATCTTGTTACTTCTTAGCCAAGTTAAAATGTGACAGTATAAAATTGATCTTGTTAAGATTGAAACCCTTAGTAATATCAAATTAAGAATGAAGAATCATATTTAGAATTACTGGCCAATTTCATTCTCTTCTAACAAAAGAGTCGTGTTACTTTACACATGTAAATACTTAATGTATAATTGTGTAGCTTTAAACTTACTGCAAGTTATTTTTCTGATAGTAGACATTTGTATAATGGAATAACTGAAACAAATGATGATAAATAATAGATAGAAAACCAAATCTTTTTACTGATATAATCTTGGAACATGATATAAAAAATCACTGAAACAAAACAGCAACTTTATCTCGAAGAGAAGACAAACAAAAGGAGACAAACAAAGATAGATTCTTTAAACAAGTCTATATGATCTTTTTCTTAGGCCTCAACTGCAAAATAAGATAGCAATCAAATATTAGAGAATGTATTTAGCATATAAAACAAGATGCAAATAAAAAAAAAGAACAAAGTAACAAAACCAAACCTGATTGCTACGGCCACACTTCTTCTTCGCGCAGCTAACAGCTCTTGGAACAAAACCAAACCAGCATATTTCATATTTATTTTGAGTTGGTTCATTGTGAAACAAATTGTTTAGAATATATAGAGAGATTACCTAAGCTGAACATGGCCATTCCTAAGCCTCCATCAGATATCACATGTACTGAATTATTTCATATTTATTTTGATACACGCCTAATAAAAAGACCTAACACTTTAAGCTACATAAAACTAAATGATGTTTATTGAATAATAAACGAAACGACAAAGATTCTCTTTTGGTCCACGTTAAGCATGACTCACTAACTGAACATGGTCATTCCTAAGCCTCCATCAGATATCATATGTACTGACTTATCGATCATCTGAGGCAATTTCCATCCCATTCTATTGGAAAACAAGAAAGTATGAGTCACATTCGATGTTATAAAGTTGAATTTGTACATGAACAAAAATGTTGATTTTGTTACTTTGTTCTCTTAAAGTTACTTTGTACATGCACAAAAAATCTGACATGTGATTCTTCTTAGGCATCAACTGCAAAATAAGATAAGAATCAAATGTTAGAGAATGTATGGAGCATATAAAAAAGATGCAAATAAAAAAAAGAACAAAGTAACAAAAACCAAACATGATTGCGTGCAGTTAAGAGCTCTTGGAAAAAGACCTAGGCAAGTTAGTTAAGTAACTTGGAGTGGAAGGCGAGAGAGAGAACTGTGAAGGACTGCTTTGTTGTTGTTGGAGATGGAGACGCTAGTTGCTTAAACCGCCGGACGAGGCAAACGCCGCAGCTGCCACAGAAACATGCGTTGTAACAGGTGCAACTCCTCAGCCGTGAAAAGACAGAGGGTTTGTGAGCCAGTGACAAAGGTGGAGATGAGGATGGAGATCTAGAAAGATGAGACGGATTATCCAAAACGGTGCTTGTTGGAGAGCTGCTACAAAACAAGCAACAATGATTTTGAAACATAAACTTGATTTGGGTTAATCATTGGGCTAATAATCTAATAATCATGTTAGCCCAAATTTGACCCAAGTTCTAGAATTTATCTAGAAAAATCTTCCACCTCCTTAAGATAAAAATCTAGATATTTTCATAGAATTATCTAGATAATTAGAATAAAAATATCAAGATATTTTAGTAGAATTATCTAGATTTAAGAATAAAAATATGTAAGATATTTTGTATTTTGGAGGCTATAAATACCTCCACTCTGTTCTCATTTTGTATTATCCAAGTTTTCAAGAATCATCCAAGAAATAAAAAAAGTTTCCTCTTCAAAAAATCTCTTCTCTTCAAACACTTAAACACTTTCTCCATTTCTAATAAGTTTCTCATTCCAACAAAGTGGTATCAGAGCTACAAGATCATTTTGAAGATGGCAAGTAGTGGTGTTCCCTTCCAAGTTCCAATGCTCACAAAGAGCAACTATGACAATTGGAGTTTAAGGATGATTGCTATCTTAGGAGCACATGATGTATGGGAGATAGTTGAGAAAGGCTTCATTGAACCAGAGAATGATGGTGGTTTATCTCAAGCTCAAAGAGATGGCTTGAGAGATTCAAGAAAGAGAGACAAGAAGGCTCTCTGTCTAATCTATCAAGGTTTAGATGAAGATACATTTGAGAAGGTTGCTGGAGTAAAGACATCTAAAGAAGCATGGGAGAAGCTTCAAACCTCTTACAAGGGAGCGGAACAAGTTAAGAAGGTACGTCTACAAACTTTACGAGGAGAATTTGAGTCATTACAAATGAAGGAAGGAGAACTCATCTCAGATTACTTCTCAAGAGTCTTGACGGTTACTAATAACCTAAAAAGAAATGGTGAGAAGTTAGATGAGGTGAGAATCATGGAGAAAGTTCTTAGATCGCTCGATTCAAAATTTGAGCACATTGTTACCGTAATTGAAGAAACAAAAGACTTGGAGACAATGACGATGGAGCAACTTCTTGGATCACTACAAGCTTATGAAGAAAAGAGGAAGAAGAAAGAGGATATTGTTGAGCAAGTTCTCAAGATGAGAATTGATCACAAAGAAGAAAGTAGCCGAAATAATCCAAGACGTGGTGGCAGTCATTTCAGAGGAAGAGGTGGTGGTGTAAATGGACGAGGTTGGAGACCATATGAAGACAACTTTAACCAAAGAGGAGAGAGCTCATCAAGAGGTCGTGGAAGGGGAAATGCAAAATCAAGGTACGATAAATCAAACGTCAAATGCTATAGATGCGGAAAGTTTGGACACTATGCTTCTGAATGCAAAACTCCAAACAACAATAGAGTTGAAGAGAAGTCCAACTATGTTGAAGAAAGGAGTAAGGAAGAAGATATGCTATTGATGGCTTACAAGAAGGATGAGACAAATGAAGTTAGCAGATGGTACCTTGATAGTGGTGCTAGCAATCACATGTGTGGGAACAAAAGCATGTTTGTGGAGCTTGATAAATCGGTGAAAACCAATGTGGCTTTGGGAGATGAATCGAAGATGGAGGTGAAAGGTAAAGGTAATATTCTCATCCGCTTGAAGAATGGAGATCATCAATTCATTTCTAATGTTTATTACATCCCAAGCATGAAGACCAACATCTTGAGCCTAGGACAACTCTTGGAGAAAGGTTATGATATTCGACTAAAGGATAATAACCTTACTCTAAGAGATAATGCAAATAATCTCATCACAAAAGTACCAATGTCAAGCAATAGAATGTTTGTCCTAAACATTCAAAATGACATTGCACGATGTCTCAAGATGTGCTACAAGGAGGAGTCATGGCTTTGGCATCTTCGGTTTGGACATCTCAACTTTGGAGGCTTAGAGCTACTTTCTAAGAAACAAATGGTGAGAGGATTACCTTGCATCAACCATCCAAATCAAGTGTGTGAAGGGTGTTTACTTGGAAAGCAATTCAAAATGAGTTTTCCAAAGGAGTCGGAGACAAGAGCAAGAAAGCCATTAGAGCTCATACATACAGATGTATGTGGCCCAATCAAACCAAGCTCACTTGGTAAGAGTAACTACTTCCTTCTCTTTATTGATGATTTTTCAAGAAAAACTTGGGTTTACTTTTTGAAAGAAAAATCAGAAGTGTTTGAAAATTTCAAAAAGTTTAAAACCCAAGTTGAGAAGGAAAGTGGTCTTGTGATTAAGACCATGAGATCCGATCGGGGAGGAGAATTTATGTCCAGGGAATTTCTGAAGTATTGTGAAGATAATGGTATTCGAAGACAATTGACGGTGCCAAGAACCCCTCAACAAAATGGAGTAGCGGAAAGAAAGAATAGGACTATTCTTGAGATGGCAAGAAGCATGCTCAAGAGTAAGAATCTACCAAAGGAGTTATGGGCAGAAGCAGTCGCGTGTGCAGTGTACATATCAAACCGATCTCCAACGAAGAGCGTTTCTGGAAAGACACCACAAGAAGCTTGGAGTGGAAGGAAGCCCGGTGTCTCACACCTAAGAGTCTTTGGAAGCCTTGCTCACGCTCATGTTCCAGACGAGAAGCGGAGCAAACTAGACGACAAAAGTGAGAAGTACATTTTCATTGGGTATGATGCTAACTCCAAAGGCTACAAACTCTACAATCCTGAAACAAAGAAGACAATTATAAGTCGGAATGTCATCTTTGATGAAGAAGGAGAATGGGATTGGAGATCAAATAATGAAGACTACAACTTCTTTCCATCTTTTGAAGAAGAGAACTTGGAGCAAATAAGAGAAGAACCAGCTACACCACCAACTTCACCAACACCAAGTTCTCAAGGGGATGAAAGCTCAAGTGAAAGGACTCCACGTTTTAGAAGTCTACAAGACATTTATGAGGTAACCGAAAATCAAGACAATCTCACTTTATTTTGCCTTTTTGCGGATTGCGAGCCTATGAACTTTGAAGAAGCTCAAGAAAAGAAGTCATGGAAAAGTGCAATGGATGAAGAAATCAAGTCAATCCAAAAGAATGATACATGGGAATTGGCTTCACTTCCTAATGGGCATAAGGCAATAGGTGTGAAGTGGGTGTACAAGGCAAAGAAGAACTCTAAAGGAGAAGTTGAAAGATACAAGGCGAGACTGGTGGCAAAAGGGTATAGTCAAAGAGCCGGAATCGACTATGATGAGGTATTTGCTCCAGTTGCTCGTTTAGAAACAGTTAGGCTAATCATTTCATTGGCAGCCCAAATGAGATGGAAGATACATCAAATGGATGTCAAATCTGCCTTCTTAAATGGAGATCTTGAGGAAGAAGTCTACATTGAGCAACCACAAGGCTACATAGTCAAAGGTGAAGAAGACAAAGTCTTGAGGCTGAACAAGGCACTTTATGGATTAAAGCAAACACCAAGAGCATGGAACACTCGGATTGATAAGTACTTCAAGGAGAAAGACTTCATCAAGTGTCCATATGAGCATGCACTTTATATCAAAACCCAAAACAACGATATATTGATTGCATGCTTGTATGTGGATGACTTGATATTCACTGGCACCAATCCGATTATGTTTGAAGATTTCAAGATGGAGATGACAAAGGAGTTCGAGATGACTGATATTGGATTAATGTCATACTACCTTGGCATTGAAGTAAAGCAAGAAGAAAATGGAATCTTCATCACTCAAGAAGGATATGCTAAAGAATTGCTTAAGAAGTTCAAGATGGAAGACTCAAATCCAGTTTGCACACCAATGGAATGTGGAGTCAAGTTATCAAAGGAAGAAGGAGAGAATGTTGATCCAACACTCTTTAAGAGCTTAGTTGGAAGTCTACGTTATCTAACTTGCACAAGGCCCGACATCCTACACGCGGTTGGAGTTGTGAGTCGATATATGGAGCATCCAACAACAACTCATTTCAAGGCAGCTAAGAGGATCTTACGCTATATCAAAGGTACAATCAACTTTGGCTTGTATTACTCTATCTCTGACGATTACAAGCTTTTTGGATATAGCGATAGTGACTGGGGTGGAGACGTTGATGACCGGAAAAGCACAAGTGGCTTCGTATTTTTCATTGGAGAAACCGCTTTCACATGGATGTCAATGAAGCAACCAATTGTTACCCTCTCTACTTGTGAAGCGGAGTACGTAGCGGCTACTTCATGTGTTTGCCATGCTATTTGGTTACGAAACTTGCTAAAGGAGTTGAGCCTACCACAAGAGGAGCCAACGAAGATCTTTGTTGATAACAAGTCGGCAATAGCATTGGCGAAGAATCCAGTCTTCCATGATCGGAGTAAGCACATTGATACTCGTTATCACTACATTCGAGAATGTGTTGCCAAGATGGATGTGCAATTGGAGTATGTGAAGACAAATGATCAAGTGGCTGATATCTTCACCAAACCACTCAAGCGTGAAGACTTTATCAAGATGAGGAGCTTACTCGGAGTAACCAAATCAAGTTTAAGGGAGGGTATTGAAACATAAACTTGATTTGGGTTAATCATTGGGCTAATAATCTAATAATCATGTTAGCCCAAATTTGACCCAAGTTCTAGAATTTATCTAGAAAAATCTTCCACCTCCTTAAGATAAAAATCTAGATATTTTCATAGAATTATCTAGATAATTAGAATAAAAATATCAAGATATTTTAGTAGAATTATCTAGATTTAAGAATAAAATATGTAAGATATTTTGTATTTTGGAGGCTATAAATACCTCCACTCTCTTCTCATTTTGTATTATCCAAGTTTTCAAGAATCATCCAAGAAATAAAAAAAGTTTCCTCTTCAAAAAATCTCTTCTCTTCAAACACTTAAACACTTTCTCCATGTCTAATAAGTTTCTCATTCCAACAGATTTTTCACCGGAGATGCAGAGGCTGAGTCTTGGAGTGCTGCTACAAAATAAGTCATGAATTGTTTCTTCTGTTATTGAGGAATCAGAAGACGATAGAAGAAGAGTTAGGGTTGGATCATCCGTTAACAACGTCAACGTTTTCTATTTTTTGTTCTTTTTTTTCTTTTTTTTTGGTGATAACTACTAATTATTGTTATTTTTTCTGAAAAAAAATAAATATGAGATGGTGAATTTTAATTGGATGGTGAACCTATAGGTTCATCCTAGGGGGTGAACCCAAAAAAAACTCATAAAAGAAACTTATCGTAATTAAAAGCAAAGAAAGCTAAAAGTTCTGAGATGTGCATAACACACTAAATATCGACGAAACTATAGCCAGTGAAAAGTTCATAATCAATATCCAACACTCTAAAAATTAATAACCTTCACACTAAGATCCTGAAAGTCCTCATATTAGAGTTTCTTGATGGATAATAAAACTACCTTCATCCGTTGGTTTAAGCCTGAAGATATAAATGTCACAAACCGTGGGTTCAAACCGGCGAAATTTTGATTGATAAAGTTTTGGTTCGGGTCTGGATGAAGTCAAATCTAAGGCCCAGAATGTAACATAGTTAAGCACACCACCTGTAACTTGCTGAAACGTGATCGAGGAAAACAAGCCTAGTGCCCTGATCAATATATAATTGTAAGCAAGTAAGAACAGACCAGTGCAAAGACAGCAAACTAAGGAACAGACCTTCTCTGCATTGCGTCGGACTAGGGCAAGACAAGTCACTTCACGGATTATTCATCGTTGGTCATAACACCACTGGCACGATAGGGGTCAATCATAGGCATCGTCTCGACCCGGTACTCCAGCTTATCCCAATCAATCTCGAAACCCTATAATCCAACAAAAATCAAATCAAATCTACAGCTTACACCTCAAACAATAAACCGTTCTCGGAAATTGGTAGACCTTAATTTCACGAAGATTTACAGGGAGAATCAAAAAGAAAAAATACCTGGCTCTTTTGAAACTGGTAGTAGTACAAGATGTACTGTCATATGCACTCGTCGTCGTACGAGTTGAAAGGCCGGAGATTTGGACGTGTCACAGAGGATCTCGATTCTCCCGAGGCTTTGTCCAGTCTTCTCTTCTCCAGAGGGAAAAAGTAGTCGGTCACAATAGAGGTGGCCATGAGCGAAACCCTCATGCTGCTTTTCGGCGAGGAATAAAAAAAAGAACACACGACAAGGAGCGAGCGAGAACAGAGTTCTTGTCTGAAAAAGTACCAAACCGTCAAACTGGTAAACTACTAAATACAACTCATAAATAAAAACGGTTTGATTCGGTCTAATTAATGAAAACGGTTTACAAACGGTTTACATACATTTCAAATTCATGATTGTTTTGCTTTTTTCTAAACTAGGATGTGGACCCCGGCAAAATCGCAGAAGAAAGTTAATATTAAATTTTCAATATTAAGTTTAAATGATTACATATTAAACGTTTAAAAATGAAAATATATAATTATTTTAAAAAATTATATAACTGATATAGTTAAAACAAAAACATTAAAGATGAAAATTAGTAGAACTTTATTATAAATATAAGATAATGAAGACATAATACCAAATATATCATCGGTTCTATGTCCAAATATAAGATAATGAAAATTAGCTGCGTGTTAACTGAGAGACGGCAGTAAAGGTTGTCACCAGGTTGGGCAACGAGTCTCATGGCGAACTCTCTCTGGTACATGATCACGGCCAGGGGCGGAGGCAGTAAAGAAGGAGTGGGGTCAACTGACCCCACTAGAAATAAAAATTTATTCCTATTAATTTTTTTTGACCTTAATACAAAATGCTTCTGGCTCCGCCACTCACAGCACACCTAAAGCTGGTTGGGTGGAAGAAGCTTGAATGTGAGAGGAGATGATATCTGATACGAAATGTTAGCCACACATATGTCAAACCGTGGAAGCTCCGTCTTTAACACATCTCCTTGGATTAACTTAATACACAACAAAACAGTCATCTCTAATGTTATACTTCTATCACAAAAGAAAGAATCAAACTTTCACAATGACACTAAATAAAGGTTATAGCTTTTATACAAGTTTGTGTTACCTTCAAGCGGTTAGAAAGGGGAGTTCCTTGACAACGTCGCTGAAGCTCGAGAACCATTCGAGAATCGAGTTCGACAGCGATGACTTATTTACCAGCTTCTAGAAGCTTCTTCGTCAAGTTTCCAGTACCAAGACCGATCTCGAGGATCACATCGGTGCTCTTGATACCTGCTTTCTGAACGATTGATTCAACGAGCAGAGGGTTCTTGAGGATGTGTTGTCCTTTCGATTTGTGGAAGGAGATTCCTCCTTGGTATTTTTTTGACGGTGCCTTGGGCTTCTCCTTCCTTATCTTCCCTCCCGCCATTGTCGCTCCAGGGATTTTTCTTTAAGCTTTTCACGCCGCCTTGGTTCAGACAGAGAAGAGACTAGGGTTTTGTTTTAATTTGAGCCCGCGATTTATTTAACATCTTTTCACATTTTATATGTTCGCTCGTTACTTTTTTTTCTTTGTGTCAGGAATTCTATATGCCCATTGATACACATGGCCATGTATAAGAAAGCCCAATACATGCGTGCAGTTTGTTTCACATTGTCTCGTTAGCATCAGTATAAAAACTATGAAATTAAAAACATTTGCATTTTTATTGTGAATCAAAGATCCTATTAAAGATTTTCACCACATTTGCATTTTCTTTATGAAGACTGGCTTAAGGATAGATACAATGTTGGTAATATTGTGTTATTGTACTTGAATTTAATAAAATTTTAATTTATTTGGTGGAGGTATACGTAATCTACAGCACTTTATAGTTTTTTGTTGTCAAATATGGTATTATGCATATATATATATATATATATATATATATATATATATATATATATATATATATATATATATGAATATATATACCTTTATCCATAGATACTTCTTGAAAAAATATCAAAGATCAAACTATTTAAGTTTAACCTAATAATCTATTACAGAAAAAAACAAGCGAAAGAATGAAAGCAGGAGATACAGAAATAGATTAGCAGTTTTCTAGGGCTTTTAGAACTGAGTACTTTAATATCTTTGTATCATGGTTAAGAGTGGGTACTTTATTGGCAATTATTCTTAATGAGAAAGTATATATTGTTTTGCCAAAATTTTGTAAGAAAAAATATATAGAAAATGATCTCTAGAATCAAAGTAACGAAAGGATAAAGAGATACACTTATTAATTAATTTGATTTTCCTTCTTTTTATTTTGTGGATCTTCAAACCTACAAAAGTGATGGTGAAATTTACAAAGTTTGTGACTTCTCGTCCATTAGTCAACTTCTTCCTCCTCGTAAACTTTGTGTATCTTCAAATTATATTTTTTTTGTTATTCGGTAGTGTTTTGCGTTCATATGATGATTTTAATTTTATTTAGTTCTTAATCTTTGATTAGCAGTGAGATGATAATCTATGTTTTGCTTTTGCCGTGCTTTTAGGGTTTTTATGTGATTGTTTCGTTTATTATTAGTTTTTATCTATGCTAGGGTTTTAGGATTTACTTTTTTTTCTTTTGTTCTCAATGAGCGTTTGATCGGACATTAGGCCTGGTTTTTTCAACTCTGTTTTCTTTCATCCTCGACAATCCAATTCATTATTTGGCAGACTTTATGGATTAATGTGTTTTACAAGCCGAACTCAATGTTGATATAAAAAATATTGAGCGTTTCGATGATCTCAAAGAAGTTTTTGATTGTATATAATCCATTCCACACAGAAAAATCAGTAACATTATACACAAACCATTAACTTGTAATCATTATCTAAATGTTGTAGTTGCATGTATATATTCATAAATACTTTCGGGTTGTTAACTAACAATTTTTTTTCTAGGTTGTTGTTTTTGGGACCATGCCGATCGTGATATGGGTTATAGCAATGAATAGCATAACAAACAAGGTCGATTTACTCACTGATAAAAGAAAATAACTTGTCCATCAACAAAAGTGGTAATAAAGATCAAATCATTGATGGAAACAAGCTTACGGTCAAGCTTTACATTCTAATGGTCAAGGCATCTATTCATATAGTGATGTTCAGATCATGGGAGATTGCCAACACTCAGGTTCCATCAATCTCCCCAAGTTCAATTACAAGACTTTAAGTCTGTAAATGAGCACTGATATAGAGATATTAGAGAAAACATACTCTATCTCCCATGCAAATATTGTTGTCTTGTAGACAATATGATGAAAATGAAGTAAAAGTACTATGAATTTGTAATTTGTCTCACTATAGTTGAGCAAAAGAAAAAGTTATTGAGAAAAAAAATCACGTCTATTTGATTATGCTCCATTACCAGAAGTGAATATGACATTATATATATTAAGAGTGGAAAGACCACATTATTGCCCGAAAAAGTGGCTACAAAAGTGATCCAAGACATTAATATGGATATGAATATGGTCAAGGTAGAGCCCAATGAGTTTCTTTCAAGAAAGATATTCTCACAAGTGGGAAAATAAGGATGATAGAAAATAAAAGATATTTCTATAATCTATAAGGAAATAAACTAGTGTGGGTACAATGTCTTGTAATATAAAGATTATTGAAAGCTCTAAAAGAGCAAATCTGTGATTGTCTATGGAAACATAATGTGAAATCATTAATGTGTTATATTTTTCCAAGTCTCCAAAGGTTGAAAATAATCTAAAATATAGCACATGACCTAAGTCGGGTATATTGTTGATTCTAAAGTGGAATTCAACTTGGGATAGATAAACCTGGAGGTCATTATCTCGAGGGGGAGAATTAGAGAATCCCACATCCCTAGTAAGTGGAACATTCATAAGTATGTTCACACTAAAAATAGACCTAAGGAGTCATTTATATATATTAAATCATGGGATTTATAATCTATTAATGTCGAGACAATAAGTAAAAGGAGATGTTGAATATCTTAGTTTGAAGTATTATCCAAGACACTGTTTTATTGTACTACACAATAATTATAAAATGGAGATAAATGTAATAGTAAACGAGAAGTTTACCGAAAATATAATGTTTGGCAATCGGTTATGCAACCTCGGTTTAGTAATGATACGAAAGATAATTATATGGGCATTCGTTGAAGAACCAGAAGATTCTTTACGAATGATCTGCTATATTTTGCTTGCTTGTAAGGCAATATAAGAATACGGTTTTACTAGTCAAATATTTATACAAGGAGATGTTTGTGGGCTTGATCACCCACTGGTGGACTGATCATCCACCATATGTTTATAATAATGCATCGACAAAAATGTCGTATGTATCCTTATCATAGATCCACAAATTGATGTTTTCGAGACTAATTGGTAATAATGGTGACTTCACAAGCCTTTGATAATTATTTTATATATGTAGGGATACATGATGAACATCTTGTAGCTAATGTTCATAAGTAAAAGGCAACAGCATTGATTCTTATAATGCCACATATCAATTAAGACTCCCCATCAAATTGGTTTTTGGATCAAGAACCAAATATCCCATTTAGAAAATTTAGATAAGTTGTAGTTGCTCCACCACATCTCAAAAGATGGGACCTCAAAGGAGGTTATGAATATGTTCGATATGATCTCCATCGATGATAAAATCTTTTGTAAGATTTATTTAAAAACTCAAAGTTAGTCTATCCAGTATTAGGAGGAGAAAATAAACAACTCAAGAATGAATAAGCTGAAATGAATTATTATTGATCCTCAAATTAAAGAGCGTGAATAGAGGTCCAAAATGAATGTATGAAGATAATTCTATTACAAAGATTAGCATATCAGTTGACATACTCATTTATTGACCCTAAGAAAGTGATTAAGTCACAAGTACCAGCTGACAATGCTCCAGTTAAAATGGGTGTCCCAGAAGGACAATATCAAATTGTTAATGAATCTAAAGAGCGCCTGAAGTGTGGACCTATCGATTTTAAATATAATAATCCTTAGAAAAGAAAAAGGAGCATGAATGAGAATGGCAAAATCGAGGAATGAAATATTAAGGATCTTGAGAAGAGATAGAAAACATGACAAAAAAGAAATTCAGGTACCTGAGAATAAAGAAATCTCAAATAGCTACGTCATGTCTGGAACAATATGAAACTGATATCAAATCGACGTCGTGAATACTTATGCATGCAATGTATAAATTGATGAGAATGAGGATCAAGAACCATTTATTGAAAAGTATACACAAAGAAATGATTGGACAAGATGGAAATAAGCAGTAGATGCGGGATTATATCTCTTAGAAAGAGATGAGTATTTGGACCGGTAGTCCGTACACCTAATGGTGTAAAACCAATTGCACATAAATGGGTCTTTATGTGGAATAATAAATGATGAAACAAAAAAAGTTGTGGATACAAATGAGTAGTTGCATAAGAGTTCTCACAAAGACATGAAATTATTATAAGAAACACATCATCGTGTGGTGGAAGCATCAACTTTCAAGTTTCTTTAGTTTGACAAGAATTCAAAACCACTGGAAAATGATATTTTTGTGAAAGATCCAGAAAGATGTAAATTACAAGAAGCAGTAGACCCCATAAGAATTTGGATTGTTAAAAGTTGTAATTGTTAGTTCTCGAGAACATTATTGCACGAGTATATTGAGCATATCATGGAAAGAATTTTTTTCATGAAGTACCATGATATTCGGCAATTTACAAATTTCTTTCACAATTGGAAGATGTGATTTCATATGACAAGAAGGATAGTCATACTTGTAACTTTTACAAGAAAATAAGAAATAACTCTTATTTACAATATCAGAGTTTAGAAGATTGTCTATAAATAAGAAATTTGGACATTGAATCCAAATTGACCAAGATATGATCTTTTATGTGAAAAAAATAATACGGACTAGAAGTCCAATGATTTAAGAGGTTATCTGACAATCAAACTAGTTTATTCATTAAGAATATGCTTATACCAATTCCTCAAATGATGGTATGTATGATGAGAATACATCTCCCGGAGATGATGCTTCTAGGGGGAGAATATGATGATGTGTGTGGTTGTACTCTTTTTACTTATCATCGTTTTATCCCATTGGATTTTCCATGTTAAGGTTTTAACGAGACAACAAAGAACGCACAAATGATAGATACCTAAAGAGAAATGTTATCACTTAAATATTGAAGATGTGTCAATCTTCCAATGTATTTCTGAGATTGAGAGAAACTTAAGAGAATGATCAATCATACTTGAAGAAGAATCAAGACATGAACACATTCCATTCGCGAGAAATAATCAAAGGTAGAAAGTTTTCCAATCAAAGGAGACCTTAAATATGGAATTAAAATATGCAATTGGTGTCTAGGGAAAGATATTTGAGTTTACTTTCATCTCCACTTTGAATCAAGTCATTTCAGACGATATAACTCGAGATATGATTGTCTTCGTGGGACATGTACAAGCTATCTCAGAATACCTGATATCATTTGATATTCAAAATACCGTTCAATATTCCCATCTTACTAGAGCTAGATCGGTGTCTAAAGTTATACATGGATGTTAACTTCGATTTTCAAGTAGATAGAAGTCATTCCGCTACGATCATCAAGATATTCAAGTTTCAGTGAAGAGTGTCAAATGGCAACATAAGTCAATTCATCACATGGGATTATATCCTCTTAGATATTTCAAGTTATGTTCTCATCAGGGGGAATAGATACGCATTGCACTTTCTTTCTCATCACATGAGACACTATATAATAATAACAAAAATCTTATAATCTGAATGACAATTAAAGTATGGGCTGTATGATGTGGTGCATGTTAGTCCCTACTCCCACGCTGGGTAATGTATTAGCTATTGTTTTTAAACTAAAACTGAATTGAGAATTGGACGGGTTTAACTGTGAATCGGACACATATTCACGTTAGATGGATAAAAGTAAATTTATTCTTAATTGCTATGAATTCTTTTTTGTTCATGGTTTTTATCTTTTAAATCATTATAATTACTAGAAATAAAATATTACATTTTATTATATTTAATTTTTAAAAAAATTGCATAACTCACAGTGATAAATATTTTATCTTATAATGTAAAATATTGAATTTATATCTTATTTTTTATTTGGTTATAATTAAATTTATAAAACACAAAATATACAATAATTTAGCTATATACATCACACATAAATTATATCCCGCACGTAACGCGGACTGGCCCTAGTATATGATACACTAAAGTTTTCAAAAACATAACCAACATATTTACTCACAAATTAACAAAATATTAATAATTTATTTATGTAACCACAATTCAACCAATTAAAAAGTATAAATGGTTTCATAACTGAAAGTTAATAAATTATACAATAAAAAGACTAAAAACATCATTTAGTTTGAAACAAAAAATTATTTAAAGCGGAAGAATTAAATAAAGTGACTTTCTAAAAAAAAAATTCAAAATTTGCTAAAACAATTTTACTATATAAATCATCATGATCACGCAAACATCCTCAACAAGTCATCTCTTTTCTCACTAAAATTAACAAACCCAAAAAAAATATTGTTCAAAGTGTTACATATTCGCATAATGTCAATTCAGGTGTCAAACAATATTTTTCGTGGTTTTATTATTGTAAATCTATTTATAGTATTTTTTCAGCACGATTTTTTGATTCCATTGTGATACCCGAGTGTATGAAAACTTTATCATAAATCAACGCATAAAAGCTTTGAAAAAACTATTCCAGAGATATGTTACACCTCTTGTAATTAAATGTTCGATTCGAAGAAGAATGGGCAGTACAACATCAATGTTTTTGGTGACATTTCCGGTTATCGAAATCCTATACGTAGGTTCTACGACAATATATATATATATAAGGGGAATTGCTAAGTTTTGGAGTGAAAATTATTAATTTTTAAATCTATAAGTTTTATATCTAATTTTGCATATTTGATTGATTAATATATATTGTACCTCTTTTTATAATAAAAATATTAACATGATAATTTTCCTTTTGTAAGTACCAGTTGAAAACTATATACATTTTAAAACAGATGTGTGATAAAGAAAGTTGTATTTTTAAATAAAAACTCAATTCAATAAGTTATCTTTGAAAGGTTACTTTCACATGAATTTATCAAATTAAATATATTTAACTAAGAATTACTATAAAATTTATAGGAGAAGAAATAATAATTACTTTTATCCAAAATGAATATTAAAGAAACAAGCTTTACAAAACTGTAAAATAGACAACTAGGTGTTGTGTAATAATTTTATAAATATTTATAATAGTTTTATTATCAATTCAAATACTATTAGAATAAGTTATTGTTCACACATTCAAAATATTTAATGATAAATTAAAAAAATCTCTATATATAAAAAAAGTTTCATCATAAAATAAATACTTTTTATTATGTAAAATAAACTTGAAAACATTCATACAATTGAAATATTTTGTAGTAAATAAAAGATCAAATTATTATATATATGGCAGGGTTATTCAGTATAATAAAAAAAAATTATTACGTTAAATAAATTTGAAAATACTCATATATACATAACATTATATATATAATTTATCTTTTTTAAAAAATATGATGTAAGATTATTTTTTAGATGACACAAATTTAAATATTCATTAAGGTTAGTAAAAAAATTTATGACATAATATAATCTGTTTTAGATAATGTAAATTATTAAATCAATGAAATTCTTTTTTAATTTATGGTAAATTATATATTAATAAATTTAATTATTTATGAAGGATAATAAAGATTTTAGCCACTCTAACTTTTAATCTTAAAGTTAGAGGCAAAAAATCATTTCACAAATAATAATAGATAGATTTATTGGGGTTATAGTATCACCAACTAACTATTAATCGCACAAGATATAATTTTTCCCACTAAGTTGTAGTAACTGATCAGATTCAACTTGTATAGCAACAATCGTAGTTCATCATAGCGGTTGCAATCATTTGAATATAAGAGTTGTTCTTTCTAAGAAATGGAGTTGAATAAACAAGAAAATATTTGTTGGAAAAACAAAAGAAAGGGGACAATATCAGTAAACTACAAATATATATGCTCCAAAACAATTATAGCTTATACAAACAGTGGGTTATTATCTTACAAAAGTGTACAAAATAACAAACAATCAATTTGTCTGTGGGTGTGTTAGTGGAATACTAGTGTAGTAGTATCAAAGAGTCAGATTTTGAGGGTAAGGAAAAATTGTTAAAAAGAAGTGATATATATAGACTGATAGATAGATCCAAATAAGGATAATGAGAACCTTACAAGCTTTTTTTTTTCTCTGCTGACAAGTGTTAGTTTAGTAGTTCTCTCTGTTAGCTATCCCTCAGCGTTTTTATGTCGTTATCAGTACTTTTCAGACGAACTGGCCACGGACACGAGGTCGTTGTTCCGCAAGTATAACTTAAAATTTGGGTTTAAACATAAAATTAATTATTTTCATTGACTTTTAGCTTTATCTAGAGAAATTAAATTGTATAATCCAAAAACCTATAATTCACTAAATAACCAAAAACCTGTTAATGAATAGTATTTGAGATAATATCTTAAATAATAATTATATATTTGTTTTGTCTTTTTGTAGTAAGTCGGTTTAATAACCGATTCTACAACACTATGAGTATGAGTTTTTTGTATCAGATTGAAGATGTAGAAGAGAAAAATTAATTAACTCTCCTTTCACTTGTCGTTGTTCTTTTGTCACATAGAAAATATATTAATACACATCAAAGTTACTAATATACAACACGTTATTAGCATGAGGATCTTATACCAAATAAAGTTATACTAGTAAGGTAATGTTTAATTTATGTTTTTAGTAATTTTAACTATTTTAATTTTATTATTTTTCCGGAGTGAGAGACTATGCCTTCTCCGTTTATTTTTGGGATAATAGGCGGTGCCTTCCCCGACTGATTGTTAAGATAGGTTCTTCCTTCATGATCAGAGAAACCCGTGGTAGGCTTTGTCTCCGTGAATAAAAAGAAAATGTCAAAATAGAAAACTTTGTCTATTCGGACCTTGAATAAAAAAAAAGTTAATATGACAAACTTTGTCTCTTCAAACCTTAAAAAATGATCAACATGGAAGACTCTGTCTCCTCTGATCATGTGAGAGACTAAGCCTTCTATTTAATTTATGCTTTTACAATTAATGCTTTTAAGTTTATGCTTTAAACTTTTGCATTTACTTTCCGTATTTAAATTATTGTCTTTATTATATTTTAAAATATATGTTATTCTATGAATAAAGTTATCATGTCGAATTTGACAAAGTTCAAAATAAATACCCTTAATATTACGGGAAATAACTATATGACTTGGGCAGTGGGTGCAAAGATGCATCTGGGAGGAAACATGCTTTTGGAAACCATCGAAAGTTCAAAAATGGTGTCGGATGAGAAAAAGGCTAAAGCCATGATATTTTTACGACACCACATACATGATGGTTTAAAAGATGAATATATTACAAAAGAGGATCTTGCGGACCTCTGGCAATCATTAAAAGAGAGATTAGATCACCAGAAATATTTGATCTACCGAAAGCTAAACACAAGTGGATCCATCTTCGGTTCCAGGACAACAAAAGTGTAACTGAATATAATTCTGCGATGTTCAGAATTACATCTAGGATGATGTTATGTGGAAAGAAAATAAGTGATTATAATATGATCGAGAAAACTCTCTCCACATTCCATCCTAGAAATGTAGTCCTACAACAACAATACTGGGCGAATAGGCATACTCGTTATTCGGAGTTGATGCAAGTCCTCCTTGTAGCGGAGCAGAATAATCAACTCGTGACTTTAAACCATCATGATCGTCCCACTGGATATGCTCAATTCCTCTAAGAGAATGTTGCGTCATCCAGTTATGATAATTGGAGAGGACGAGGATGTGGACGTGGACGTGGTCGAAATCGTTATAATGGTCGTGGAATAGGACGAAGAAGAATACTATGTCCGTATGATGAAAGAAAAAAATAAGGACTTCCATGAAAACGAAAGGAGTCGGGATGATAAAAGGCAAAAAGAAAAGGTTTGCTACATATGCTTATGAAAGGTCATTGGATACATGGTTGTCATACGCCAAAACACTTAGCTGATCTGTATAGAGAATCCCAAAAAGCGAAAGAGAAAGGAAGTGAAACAAACTTCATCTTTGATGAACCCGTGCCATCCTTTCATGGTTTAAATGGTGATACTCATCTTGACATATCAGACTTTCTGGTTGATTCAGAGAGAATCGATGAGTGATATAAGATCGATGTGATATAAATTTATTGTATTATACTATCCATATCTTTTGTTGTAAGATATATGTTATATTTTATGTTTAATAATACATGTTTTATGAATCACCATTGTTGTTAGAAAGAATACATGATGATATATGTGGCCCGATACACCCACCGTGTGGGCCATTTAGTATTTCATGGTATTGATTGACGCATCTAGTAGATGGTCAAATGTCTGTCTTTTGACGACAAGAAATACGGCTTTCACAAAGTTCATTGCTCAAATCATAAAGTTGAGAACGCGTTTCTCAGAATATGCAATAAAGAAAGTAAGACTTGATAATGTTGGTGAGTTTACATCGCAAGCCTTCAATGATTATTGTATGCCAGTGGGGATTGATGTGGGGCATCGAGTTTCCCATATTCATACACAAAATGACATGGCTGAGTCACTGATCAAACGATTGTAGTTGATTGCAAGACCATTGATATTGAGAACAAAGCTCCTAATTTCAGTCTGGGTTCATGTTATTTTGCATGCAGCTGCACCGATTCGACTGAGGCCGAGTGCAGATAATAAGTACTCTCCATTACAATTGTCATCTGGGCATGAGCCAGATATATCTCATCTCCGTATCTTTGGGTGTGCAGTCTATGTTCTGATAGCTCCACCACAAAGAACGAAAAATGGCCCACAAAGGAGATTGAGAATATATGTGGGTTATATGTCACCAAATATAATAAGGTATCTTGAACCGGTAACTGGTGATATGTTTACGACATGGTTTGCCGATTGCCATTTTAATGAGGAAGAATTTCCAGCATTATGTGGAGAAATTAGAGAAATTCTTAAAGAGATTACATGTTGTACACCGTTGTTGTTACACCTTGATCCCCCTACAAATCAAAGAGAGCTGGAAGTTCACAAAATTGTGCATTTACATAATTTGGCAATCAGTTACTAGATGCGTTCACAGATACGAGAAGAGTGACAAAGTCATATATATCTGTTGAAAATATTACATCAAAAGTTGTTGTTCTTGAAGGACAAATTGATGGAAATACAATGAAAGAACCTAGGGTTCAGTTAAAGAGAGGAGACCAGCGGGTTCTAAAGATAATAATCCCTGAAAGAAAAAGAAATTGGTTGAGCAAAGTGGAAAGATTTCAGAAGAACCTGATACTGAAAAGTGTCTGAAAGAAGGCACAAATGAAAAGGTTCAAGAAGAACCAAATAAAGATAAGGATCCAGATGACGAGGAGGGAACAAAAAAGTATGAGATTTCCATCAACTACGCCTGAGATGAAAAGTTATGGATCATAAATAAGATAAAAGATGTTGAGGGAACATTCTCCTTTTTTTTATCCAAAGAAATAGATCACGAAAATGATGATCCAAATCCAAGGTCTATATTGGAATGTATGAAAATACATTATTGGGAGGAGTGGAAGAAGACCATACAAACTGAGTTACTCTCCCTAACTAAAAGTAATGTCTTTGGACCTACAGTCATGACACATGAGAATATAAATCTTGTTGGGTATAAGTGGGTATTCGTGAGAAAAGTAAATGAAAAGAATGAAGTAACACAATATAAATCCTTATTAGTTGCCCAAGGTTTTTCTCAGAGACCGAGAATTGATTTTGAGGAAACGTATTCTCCGGTAATGGATGTATTGACATTTAGATTTTTGATGAGCCTAGCGGCATCAAAAGATCTTGAAATGCATCTTATGGATGTTGTGACTACATATTTGTATGGATCATTGGATAATGATATATACATGAAACTCCCTAAAGGATTGGAAATGCCAAAAGCATTAAAAGCAAAATCTAGGGAGATTTGATCAGTCAAGTTACAGCGATCACTTTACGGACTAAAGCAATCTAGACGCATGTGGTACAATCGCTTAAGAGAATATCTATTGAGAAAAGGATATGTGAACAATGCGATATGTCCATGCGTTTTTATTAAGAAATCGTCATATGGTTTTGTGATCATTGTTGTATATGTAGATGACATGAATATAATTGGAACTCAAAAGGAGGTTGATGATGCAGGAACTCATATGAAAGAAGAGTTTGAAATGAAAGATCTTGGCAAGACAAAGTTTTGTCTTGGGCTCCAGATTGAGCATCTCCGAGAAAGAATATTTGTGCATCAATCAAGTTATACGAAAAGACTATTGAAACACTTTTATATGAATAAAGCGACTCCTTTGAGTACTCCAATAATAAATAGATCTCTCGATGTAGAGAAAGATCGTTAGACCCTGTGAAGATAGCAAAGAGGTACTCGGGCCTGAAGTACCTTATGTGAGCGTTATTGGTGGCTTCTATATCTTGCAAATTGTACAAGACATGATATTGCTTTTTCTAATAACCTACTTGCAAGATATAGTTCTTCGCCTACTCGTAGACATTGGAACAGAATAAAGCATATATTCTGTTACATCCAAGGTACAATTGACCTTGGGTTAATTTATTTTAGAAATTTTGAGTTTGATATGATTGATTTTGCAGATGCAGGGTCTTATCAGATCCTCATAAAGCTCGATCGCAAACCAGATATGTTTTTACAATTGGTGGAACCGCGATCTCTTGGCGTTCCGAGAAACAAACTTTGGTTGCAACTTCGTCGAATCATGCAGAGATTATTGCGCTTCGCGAAGCATGTCAAGAATGTGTGTGGCTTAGATCAATGAGTCACCATATACAAGAAGCAAGTGGAATAGCTAACAAAAAAGAGCCGACAAAAATATTTGAAGACAATTATGCGTGTGTCACTCAACTTAAAGAAAGTTATATAAAAAGCGATAGGACAAAACACATCCCTCCAAGATTTTTCTCGTACATACGATAGCTCGAGAAAAATAAAGAAGTGGACATCGAGTATGTACGGTCATACGACAATTCGACTGACTTATTCACAAAAATTCTTCCCACTACAACATTCCAAAAACACGTCTATGATATCGGAATGCGGTGTTTGCGTGATCTATGAAGAAAAAATTATGTCCATTATTCTCAGGGAGAGATTACGTCACTGCACTATTTTCCCCTTGTCATGGTTTTTATCCTAATAAGTTTTTCCATGATTAGTTTTTTAACGAGGTAGTACGTAATACAAAATAGATAATTAAAGAAGAATATTAAATAATAGTATTTGAAATAATATCTTAAATAATAATTACCTACTTGTTTTGTGCTATTATAGTGAGTTGGTTTAATAACCGACTCTACAACACTATAAATATGTGTTGTTTATATCAAATTGAGGATCTAGAACAGAAAAATTAATTAACTCTCCTTTTTATTCTTTTGTCATATAGAAAATATATTAATACACATCAAAATTACTAATACACAACAAAACCCACTATCTCTCAACCTTTTTATTCGTATGTCTCTTTACCATTTTACTATAAATCTAATTTCTCCATTCTTTTAGTTATTTCACAAATAAACCACATCTTCATTTGTATCATTTATTCACTGAATTGTTATTGTTATCAGTACACTAACCACCATTAACAACTAAAACCAAATTTTAAATACATTAAAAACCCACATCTACTTCTTCTTATCCCATTTCTAATCATTTCCATTTAATTTTCTCTTTTATTTCATCTTAAAAAACACAAACTATTCAATTTTCAAATTAGATTTTCATTGTATCTATTCAAGTTTATGATTCTTGATCACTAACGATTGGGTGTCTTTATTAAAATATTTAGATACTTGCAGAAGTTAAGCATGAACTCTCATCATATGTATGATATTTAAAATTTATATGTTTTGCATAAAAGATTTATTTAGAAGTCTACTCCACCTCTCAAGGTATAGTTTAATTTTGAAATTGATTTTTTGTGAGTTTTTTATAGAGATTTTTCTAAAAGTTTGTTACCTTTTCTTGTAAAAAATAATTGTGTATACTTTTTAAGAAGACTCTCAAGCGAGGTTAGTTTTGTATTTGTTCAAAATTTATGAAAATTTGACTTTTTCATAGAAGACTTATTTTAGAGAAGTTTGCTATGAGTAAACTTTTAAAGAAGCTTGCTATGAGTAAACTCAAAAAATTTTATTCACATGAAATGTCTCAAACGTATGTTAAGTTCAGTTCACAATTAATAAAAAGTAATATAACATTTAGTATTGAAATTAATTACAAAGGTTTTCTCAGAGATAAATTCTGTAGAAGTTTGCTATATTTTTATTTGATATATTGGTCAAACCATTGGTTTTGGAGAACAAATGACCTAATTGGTAAATGTGTTATCGGTATTTTTTTGATGTAAAATTAAAGTTGTAAGCTTTTTCTGTAGCTGTACATTTTGTTTATGCAGAATTTAACTGTAAGATTTAAGATGTAATTTTTATTTTAAAACATGATTGGTATAAATCAACTATAGAATAATATTATATACATATATTGAACAATATATAAACAAATGTGAAATAAAATTTTATAAAAAATTTAATTTGCTGAATTAACAATAATAACTCTAAAATTTCCATTAAGTAGATTAACTATCTTTATCAATTTTTAATAAATTAAGCATATTTTATTTTGCATAACAGAAAATTAATAATATGTATACGAGGTTCTTAATTTTAATCATTTTTTTGTTTTTCTAAAGTTTTGGTTGGCAAAAGGACAATTTTGTTAGGATTGTTATTCTTTTGTGTGTGTGTGTTTAGGAAGGTAAATAATTGTTACTGTGATTTTTATTATTTACCTTATTCTTTAATAAATGTTAAATGGAGATATACTTCTTATTTTTTAAAAATCCCACAAAACTAGGCAATAGGTAGTTGTTTTTGTAAATCACTTCCGCAGTCATTTACTTTTCCAAATTGCTGTGAACTTATTTTTTTTATATAAAGTTTGTTTGCTTTATAAATATCGATGTAGATTTAATTAGTGTTGTGGATATCATTCAAAACAACAACCATTCACTCTTAGATTCAAACTTTATTTTAAAAATAATGTGAACATATTTTTTTTTAATTATGTGTGTTTTATAAGACTTTAAAAGATTTTTTTGCATATAAATTCAAACAAAGTCAATTAAAAAAAATATCCAATGAAGACTTCTCGACATTCTAAAAATTTTATTTTCAAATAAATAAAAAATCTCAGTAGACTTTTTTTAGAAGTTTTTTGAGTAAATTTCTGTAAATATACATTTCAAAATGAACCTTATTATCAAAAGAAACAATTACATTCAGAGGCAGTTTTAAGTTTATTATTTCACTATAAGATAGTTTCCACTACCGATACACTTTTTCTCTCTTTCCACACCTTTTCTCCTATTCCCAGTGTAAAAAAAATCATCATTGCCTTTTTTCTAATATCTCTAATTTATACCTAGCTAAAATACAAGAATTAAATTATGTGGCTACAAATCAATTACTTCTTCTCTTTCCTTATCTTTTAATTTTTTTTTTGTCTTTCTCTTACAATTTTTCTTCTGTAAAATAAATCATGTCGAGAAGAGATAAAAATAAAGATGAAGATGAGAAACATGATGATTGAGTTCGAGTTTGGAATCCTTAGTTGACCTTATATAAAACCAAACGAAAAAAATGAGGACATAGATGATGACGACGTTGATGATGAAGATGGTGACGACAGTGAGAACAAAGACGACGATGACAAGGATGAACAGGTGAAGGTGAGGTATGATTATGAGATAATAAGTTTGTATGGAATTATTGACATCAACGTTTGGAATCCTCGACTCATCTTTCACTTAACTGGCCGTCTCACTAGCCAAAGCACCATGTTTCAACAAAGCTCTCGGTGGATGGAGAAATGGTTGGCCAATATCAGTTGATGCTCATCTACTCCAGTTTCCCTTACGCATCCGCTCTCCAATGGTTGTAACCGTCAGAGAACTTGATGATGTCTCATTCCAGTGGAGTTTTGCACATCCAGATGTGAATCAAGATAACTTTTTGTTTGCTAAGAAGAAGGGGAACTAAGTGTTAAAAGCCATTGATTTCGGCTTCAGCGTTAAAAGCACATCTATGTTCTTCGAACTTTGTAAAGATTACATCTTTGGAATATTAATGTTCATCTTATGAATCAACTGCTTATGTAGTTTTTTTTCTTTTAATTTTAAGAGATAAGTTCACATAGACTGTAGGGAGTCCATATTAGATTGGTTTGAAGTGTCGAACCAACACGGTTGTTCATATGAGTACATGTAAATATGTGTACACATGGATGTTGTGAAACTGTGTACACGTGACAAAAAGTCATTAAGATTCTTAATAGCAACTACATGTTCTTGTACTTTCACATTCACAACTAGTGAAAGAAAAGTAATTTGATAGCTTTTTTATTGTGTTGACTTTCTGTGTTTTCCCGGTTTAATCGGCTATGGCCTTATTATGAAGAGTATTGATGATGTTTAATGAGACGTGGAAGTTTAATCAAATTATGTCTCAGGTCATGATGAGAATCAGCTCTCTACTTCTTCTGAAAGTGACAAGACTTTAATTATTTATAAATCAAAAAGTGTACACACAAAAGAAAAGTATAGAACCAAATCACTGGAAAAGTCACTAAAAGAAGTAAATGATAAACCTTGGGTGTCAATATATGAGTTAGAGAAGAAGATGTATGAGGATAGAAGAAATGCAATGTTGATGATTATATGCTTAGCGAGTTACATGTGGATAGTTCTTTCTAGTGTACATGTGGATAAGCTTAATGGTGTATGAAAGAAGTGTACACATAGATGCTATTTTTTTGTCTATTATGTTAAAACATGCACATATATGTACTAGATTTGTAATTATTTAGGTGGATCATATGTATCTAAAATTATCTAACTACCTTATTAGTCTTGCACTAGGGGAATTTGATAAATAAAAAATAAACAATGGTTGTATATGTAGTCTAATCAAAACGATGTACATGAAAAAAATGTACACATGAATACTATTTTTTGTTGTACACATGGGTCATATGTTTTTACATTATCTAACTATTTTATTAGTCGTGCATTAGAAAAATTAAAACCCAATTAAACAATGTTGTACATGAATGCTTAATACAAAGATCATCCTCCTCTGTTGGATCCATCCACTCATGTAGAACTTAGAGCTTGGCATTGTGAGTTTAAGAGTCATGAAGCCAATGTCGTACAACCTCGTTGTCAAAACCCAAGCACCCATCAATATTCTCAATGAACTGATGAATAAACAAAGTTGTACTGTAAGGCTCACCAACAATAGTATCAGAGATCAAATCAAAGGCAACCAAATATATATATACTAAGACTAGATAAAACTAACATTTTTCATATTGATTAGAAAATAAACAAGATAAAAGCTTAACTTAAGTAAAACCAGAAAGTACATTCAATAAATATAATCAAATGTTCCAAACCTTATTTTAAACCCAAATCATGTGAATTTCTCCTAAACACCATAAGAAATAAATCGAAAGTAACCATATTTTTAAAATTATTCAAAAAAATTTAAAAAGTAAAATACGATGGAGGAAGAAGAAGAAACATACATGATTTTTTCAAAAAAAAACGTCTTATTTAAAATAGCGATAATCTCGCGCTAAGGAGATGCCTTTTATGCTCGATTTGAAATCGATCTGTGTCGAGAAGAAGTATGAAGTTTATGGAGTTATTGTCCAAAGGGAAAGATGACAATTTAGAAGAACAACATATGATGGAGGGGGACCATCCGGTGTGATTGGCGTAGGAGAGATCGACAGAAGTGTCGGATAAACCTTATATAATGGAAATGAACAATTTATGACTTTGGATAATTCAGATCGAAAGAATTTCGTAGGTTTAAATCTGATTATTTTCAAAGTTATTTTTGCTTTGATTACTGTGAGAGTAGAAAAGAAAAAAATGTAAAACAGATAATTAAACAGAAAATTCAAAATGAAGCAAACAATTTACTTTATTTAAAATTCAAAAAGCTATCTCCCACGAAATCTGGCGAGTGAAAAATTGAAAAAAAGTTTATTAAAAATGGGGGTAATCATGTAAACAACCAACAAAAAACTGTCTTAGTAGCTGAAACGGTCTTAGAGTGTAATCTAATATATTAAAACAAAGTTATATTTTCTATCTACTTATAAGTAGTCTAGGTTGGACCATTATATTTTTTTTTTAATTTTCTATTTATTCTCCTACAACTAACTTAATTATTATTAAATATATATTATATCTAATCAATTATCTTAATACTTTCAAAATAAGAATAAAAAATATATTCTTAAGTATCTTTTTGTAAGATTAAATTTTAATCATATATTTTAATATCTTTTATTTAAAACGTAATATAATTTTTTTTTAATAATAAAGCCATTATTAATATTAACTATATTTGAAAACGAAAATTATTCATTATTCATTTATATAATAAAAAAGTCTATAATATTTATATATATAATTTATATTCATAATTAAATTACTACACCAAGTAATAAATATAAAGTAACTTAATTCATTAATTAACTATTTATAGGTTATAAAATAACAGAATAAATTATATTTATGAATTTTACAACATACTTCAACATATTAAACAATATTAAAATACGATATATGAACTAATAAATCATTTCATAAGTTAATATATATATTTAAATTAAAATATTAAAAATAATTAATATATTTCTCATGTATGAGACGAGTATAATAACAATAGTTAATTTGTATAATAATGTTGACAAAAAATATAATAATTACGAATATTTAAAATTAAAAATTTGTATTATAATATATGAAGCAGGTTATATAAATTATTATCTTATTTTCATAAAATTATATTAATGTAAATTTTATTTTTTTTATATATACTTCAAAACAAATGTTTTAATAAAAAGTTACACATGTATAAGATTTCTAATTTTGAGTAAATAAATATTTGAATAAAAATTCATCTCGCTTTAAAAAGTACGGGTCAAAATCTAACAATAAACATTAATATTTCATCAAAATCTAATAAGAAACATTAAAATGCGGGTGAAAATCTAATAATAAACATTAATATTTGATCAAAATCTAATAAGAAACATTAAAGTGCATGTCAAAATCCATCTCACATTCATGTATCTATTTCTAATTTAGTATGTATCATCTCGAATATTGATCCATTACGCTTACAATGCGGATCAAAATCCATCTCACATTCATGTATCTATTTCTAATTTAGTATGTATTCTCTCGAATATTGATCCATTAAGTTTACAATAAAATGATAAATTAGTTTGACTAACTTTTGTAAAATAAGAGCATAACATTCATAACTTTTTTTTGACATAAAAAAATTAGAATACTTCAAATATGGAAATTTAAGTCAAATTGTATTATATAGTGGTCATCCATAGGTTCAACCAGTAGTCGGTTCCCAAATTTTAGCTTATTTTGCGGATTTTATAAAAAATTTAAATAACGAGTTTAAAAAAAAAATGGACTCCATATGAAGTCATCAGTTAGTTAGTTTAACCGCGGGTCTGGGTCGTGATCCGAAACACAGGATATAACGCTTTATTTGTAATATTTAAATGTAGATACATAATCAAAAATGCAAATTTATTTTATATAATTTGGTTTGTGTCGAAAATAATCTCGCGTTTTGAAAGCGTAAGTCAAAATCTAGTTAAAAAACTTAAAACTAACTCTGGGTGTAAATCACTCATATCAAACCAAACTTCTAGAAATTTTCTCTGGTAAAATCCAATATTTCTCTTTAAATCCAAAATTTCTTCAAATACAAAAGTAACATAATAATTTACAAAGGAGAATTCTAAAATTTATTACCTTTAAGTAGATAAATAAACAAAAATCCAAAACAGAGCAAAATCTTCTCTTTAGTTATATAAATCTTGTGTTAGATTTGTTCATTTTTGACAGTGGAAAAAAGGAATAAATAATTAAATTGGATTGTGTTACAATAAAAAAAAAAAAAAAACTAAACTGCATTACAATGATTTGAGCTATTTAGCAGGAGAGGAGAGAAAAATAGTTGCCGTTCTGTGCAGAAGACTCGCAATGCTGGTGGTGGACTGAGTTTGGTTTTCCTCTCAAATCGGGAATCACATCATCGAATCTCATCACTTGTACACGTGTAGACCCTTTCCTTCCTCTCCCATTTTCTTATTATTCAGCTTAGTGGAGGGAGTGAGAGAATAAAAGGTTCCTTCTTTATTCTTCTCACATCCGATCTTGATGACGATGACGCTGGATTCGTGATGGGTTTTGGCGTTTTGAGTTGAGAAACCATTCTGGGGTTATGTTCATTTCTTTTGTTCCAAATCCAATACTCAAGAGAACGAGAGAGAGAGAAGGGAATGGACGGAGAAGGGATCTCTGATGAGAGGAAAGTGGAAATCAGAGTAACTAAGAACGGGAGAAAGGTGTGATTTTCAGTGATAAATCCTTCTCTGAGTTGTCTTCTGCATGTTTGGTTCTTGTTACTTAGTGGTTTTGTTTTATGTCAGCTTCTTTTATTCACTTTCACTCTCAGTTTCTGATGTTATTGTGAATATGTAATCATAGAAAAAGATGAAATGTTTTGCGGATTTTCTCCTGCATGCAATGCTAACTTTAGGGAAAGATAGAGACGACATCAGACTTTGGCTTGATCTTGTGGCTATGTGACTTAGAAAAAAGCAAGACATTTACTTGTGAATAGAATTGAGATACTGATTTATATTGCCTCTTGTGTGTAAAGAGAGTATCTCCTTACTCTGCTTAGAGAATAAGAATAATAGATTTTGTGAAAAAGATTTTGCTGTGAAAGGTCAAGAGAAATCTGTCGAACATGCATGCTGTTAAAACTTTATTACCTCCCTAGCTATGCAATTCAAGTTTGAAAAGAATCACATTCATAAGTTTTCTTTTGTTTAAATATTTGTAGACAGTGTTGTTTTGTTCTTTGCGATCCCTCAGATTATGACATTTATGCGTGTTTTTAAAAGGAACAAGTCTTTATGTTTAAGTGATACAGATTATAGTTGAGAAATCTGCAGCTGAAGGCTTACCTGAAGGATGGATCAAGAAGCTTGTGATATCAAACAGATCAGGCCGTAAAAGAAGAGATCCAGTTTGTACCCTCCTACAATCAACTTGCTTAATACATGGAAAGTCTCTTATGTCATTTCCTTTTTTGTAGTTCTTCATTGACCCTCAAAGTGAGTATATCTTCCCATCGTTCAAAGCTGCATCACGGTATGTTGAGACTGGCGATATTGGACATTATGCACGCAAATTCAAGGAGAGTGATATCGATGATGATGATTCTAGAAATGGCAAGAACGTTGTCAGTTACTTTCTCCCTTCTTTGGTATTGTTAGTTAAACATGAAGATGTATAGCTAAATGGTTGATTGTGTGATCCTTTTTCTTCATTCGGTTTTAGCTTCTTTTGGAGTCTGAGAAGAACATTGATATTAATAGTAAACGGAGAAGAAACTCATCTTCTTCTGGTGAACATTCTGAGAATTGTAAGAATAAATGCTTTCTTTATCTTTTGGGTTCTGATTCTGTCAGGTGTGAACATGCTTATGCAGTGAGTAATGTTAAATGTCAACATTCTACTATACTTGCAGGTAAACTGAATTCCGACTTGAGCAGTGTAACCTCACAAGTTCTTGAGGATTTGGGGAAGAACAAAGATGTGAACGATCCTATCGAGAACCAGCCAATTGCAAAACGTGTCACTAGGAGCCAAACTAAAGCAATTGAGACTGAGGAAGACGTGCATGTAAAATCCAGACTGAGAAGTGCAAGTTCACAAAGTCCAGAGAAGAGATCTGTGATGAAGGAGGAAGATGTAAGAGATTCTACTGAAAAACAGATCATGAGGAATAAGGCTATAGTGAAGAAGAATGAGTTAACTAATAGTGTAGCTAGAAGAGCATCAAAACGATTAGCTGGTATTGAGCTTGAACCTACCCCTGAACTGAATACAATAGCCAAAGCTCAACGAGTAGCACCTCCTGATGATGATGATGATGATGGCACAGCCGTAAAGTGCAATCAACCTGTGAATCCTATTGCTGCCACCAGCGGAGAGAAAAATATGGATATACATCTCACTAAGGAAGTAGCCAAAAGCTATAATACTGAACATTCATCTCCTAAACCAAATGCTGCTGGTTCTACAAGCACATATCATATGAGTGCAGAGTTGGAAATGCAGATCGAAAAGATCGGTAAACCAGTATGCAGGAGTGGCTCTGGAGACAAGAAAAAGATGAAGATGCCACTGATGATGACATACCAGGCAGAACTGAATCCAGTTTTTCATCTTGATGGTTACAAGCAAAAGGAAGAAATGTCGCCAGTGTCACCATTATCTCGCAAAACTCCTGCAACAAAGCGTGAGAAGACAGCAGGAGGCAAAAGCTTGGGACGGCAGAGACCAAAGGGTAATAAAGTTACCAGTCCGAAAGCAACTGAGATCTCGCCTTTGAGATCATCAAATAAAGGAGAGCTTACACATCCTTATGATAACGGAAATGTCACACCGAGTAGAAGTAAACTAAGCAGCAACGCATTTGAATCGTCTCTTGTTAGAGGCACATGCTCAGAAATGATGGAGATGAGTAATACCAAGAGCTTCTCCTCCTCTGCAGCATTGGACTCAACTCTTGCAGATATTTGGAAAGATCCTTGCATTGCCTTTGCTATCAAAACACTGACCGGAGACACACTGCGTCTTCCCAACAACACTGCAGTAAACTCTTCTGATCCCCCAAATAGCAATCGTGCCAAGCAGAAAGGAGTCACCTTTGTACCAGAGACGCCTCATAATGCCAACGCATACTCTGGAGTTTCTAGTGAATCAGCACCGGGTATGGATATCTGGAAAGACCCGTGTATCGACTTTGCTATAAAAACCCTGACAGGCGCAATCCCAATAGGGTCAAATGAAGCAGTTGTAAAACCAAACCCTGAAGGGATGACATCAGCAAGACAAGAAGAGGAAGGTAGGCAAAGCAGTAGCAGGTGTGATTATGTAGTTCAACAGTGTAGTAACAATATGAAGAAGAAGACCATGGGGATCTAAGGTTTCCACAAGCTTTCTCCAAGGACTAGGTTGTCTTATCGTTTTAATAGTAGTAGTAGTAGTTTAAGACGTCATGGATGTAACGTAAGATCGCTTTTTGTGGTCATGTTCTTCTGTATATACAAATATGTATTAGTTTGATGTATCGACAGAACCTGTAAACTCATAAAAGCTCGTAAACGCATGCAATCTTGTTTTTTTCTTCCTATGTAATAAAGGAAGCTTCTACTAGAGACAATTGTGACGTCATCTGAAGCGGACAAAGAAGCCCGCGAAAGATCTTGTCTTTGCCGCCAAAATGTATGTACATATATATAAAAGGTAATATACAGTTTAGAAGACGAAGAAGAGAGAGAGAGGAGAAGATGGAGATTCGAGTGAAGTGTGGGTGCGGAGAAGAGGCGTGTAGCGAGTGGACGATCGTAGAACTCCAAGGCCTCGTCGAGACTCAGTCTTCGTTCCAAGGTTCTGTTCAGAATCTCGAGATCGGTCGTCTCTGTCACTCCGATTCTTCCCAGGTTTCTTTTGATTTATTTCGTCTTCTTTTCAAGTGGAACTGTGAATAGCCGGAGATTTGATGATCTCATCGACGGTTGCAGGAAACATACACGTTCACGGTGGGTTACCATGAACTCACAGGCTCAAAGGTTACTCTGAAGAAGCCATTGTTGGTTTTGAAGAAGCTTCAAAAGTGTACGGATGGTTCTTCAGCGAAAGAAACGGAACTGGAAGTTGTTGGGATTATACGGACAAAGATCTTGTTTAAGACCAGACCTAAGCCTCTCTTTTCCGGTATAAGCTCTCTCTATCTCTTCTGTTCTTGTGTGCTTTCGGAAACTCTTAGCCGCAAATCTTTCCCTGATGATTCTGAGTCACTTCTTTGCTTCAGGAACAAGTTAGGCTGCACACCTGCAAGTGCAAAGTGATACCTCTGGATTGCTTTTTAGTTCTTCTCTTGTAAGCTACAGAAGATATAAACTGATGTAATGCAATTGTTGCCTTTAAGTCTCAATCTCTGAATCATAGCATTAGCAAGGATGTAAAGGCGATATAATGTTGATATTACTAGCCCTACTTATCATGTGATCTGATGCTAACACAAAACAATGCTGAGATTCTTGTCTTTTTATCTACAAATGTTCCTCACACAAAACAGTTGGTTTGAGATATGAGTTTGTGAGCTCCTTTCAAGGTCTAAGAAGTTGGGACAGGAACATATCCTGCACGGGCTCTTAATGTTTCGGTTCTTTTGCTTCTTTCCATAACTCCGACCAGCCATTCTATACTCTCTTTGATTCCTCGCCTGCTCAACAAAAACATTTAAATATCCTCTATAGAGCAACAAGATCCCTGTGCGTAGCCTAAGTCAGTTTTTACTTACCCATCATATCCAGAAGCTGCTTCAAACATGTACACCCTTTCGTCCAGTTTCTTTAGATCCAGGTATCGGTCTAGTTCCTCAGCCGAGACAGCATTTGGAAGGTCCTGCTCATCGGTTACCAGATTCAAGATTTATCAGCAACATCTCTTTGAAAATTAAGCAAACAAGAGGAGGCAATGCAGTTTCTTACTTGCTTGTTTGCCAATATCAAAAGAGGTGCTCCTTGCAAATCCTCATGCCGCAGGGCTTTCTCTGGTGGAAAGGGAATTTATATTTAGCTTCATAATGATGTTTGGAGAAAACTCGTATTTGTAAACTTACCTAGAGCAGATTTTGAGTCTTCAAAGCGGGCTGGGCAAGCTGCGTCAATCAAATATATCAATGCGTGTGCTTCTTCATAATACTTCTCCCAAATCGAACGCAAACCAGGCTGCCATAAGGGAGAAAAAGGCATGGTTATTTGTTTACAAAGACTACCTCTTTCACAATCAACAGGGAAAACAAGCAGTCTAAACAATGTTGTTTTCCTAGCTCTTCCTCAATAGATCTCTTACATTCTTTATCAAGTGATAAACATTTTGAGCTCTCTCCTGGCACTTCTAAGTCCATAGGAGGTAGCAACAATAACAACAGCGTTTACTACTGTTCACTGTGTGTGTGTGTTGGGGGGGGGGGAGGGGTTCAGTAGGCAAACAAGGACCTGGACATATTTTTTTGAGCTATAGTGGTAAGAGGGCCAGAGGATCCCTTGAAGAAGAGCTATAACTATTGTCGGTGGAAGAGGGGAATGGAGTCGCAGGAGGAACAACATTCATTTTCATGCATGTGATCCTCTAGTGACTCCACCGTTAAACAATGGGTAAACGTTGTTTTTATTGCGGCCGCTTTCTATGGGTCTAAGCGGACCAAGAGGGAGCAATAGTTTTTCATCAGTAAGAGACAATCTATATTGCAAGAAAGGCTCAAACACAATCATATATGTAACTGAAAACCTGCAAGGGATTGAACATTTCCAACTTACCTGACCTCCAAGGTCCCAAAAGACGATCTTAGCATTGGCGACTTCAATACGACCGATATTTAAACCAACAGTAGGAACAATTCGATCATGTGGAAGACCTTCAGAGATTGAGTAAATCGTCTTCAACTTCTCCAGAAACGTCTACACGATCCAAAATAGGATCAATGCACATTAGAGAAGAACCTTCAACACCATTCTTTGAAGTTTTTAGATAACAAAAAGGTCAGAGGGGGAGGCTGAAAGGTATAAAAATGAGAAAGCAGTACCGTCTTGCCAGCTTTATCAATACCAAGAATGAGTACATGGAACTCAGTTTTGCTGAACATGTAAGTCCAGAGTCCATGCATAAGAGAAAACATCACTTCCTTTGATCTTTCCTTGGCTTTCAAAATAAGAATGGAGCATAGTATCAGCAATATTCTCGAGAGAGCAAGAACCTAACTTGGCTTCTTTATCTTTATTTCAATAAGTATCAACACAAGAACAAACTGGATTTAATTCACAGAATACACAATGCAATATTGACACATTACCCTAGAGTATTCAAAACCCGAGTAGGAAGAGACATCAAATAACCAAAAACCAGACACAATCACGAAGAGTAAGATCAGAGTCCAAACACCAAATCTAAAAAATAAAAGGTAGATCGCTAAAGGATCGAAAGAAAATAAAAAGGTGAAACACACGATCACCAAGTCGCATTATGGAAACATGATCAAGACAAGAAGATCCAGGAAAACTGATAAAATCAGCAAAGCAGATTAATTTTTCCCGTTCGAATCTGAAAACTACAGTAGAAAATCCGAAGATCCTTACATGTGTGAAGAAGATCTGGAGAAGGACAAGGAAAGAAAGATCTGGATTTGCACTCAACTCTGGTCTTCTTCGTTTCGATTCGTTTCGATCCGATCGTCACTTCTTCCTAAGAAAACTTCTAAACCCGAATTCCAAAACTACCCTTACTCCAACGCGTAACGAGCCCTCCACGTGGCGAGGTCTGAAGTGGTATAATAGTCAAAGAAACGGACGGCTTCACTTTGATTAGGTAATAGTGCGTCTTCAACACGCCGGCGTCTTTAAAACTTTTGTTTGCGATCGAGAAAAAAAAAAGAAGTTGGTGAAGAAGAAGATGGCTGATTCAAGAAAGTAAGTGTCTTTCGGAATTTGTGATGATCGATTCGCAGTTGATGCTCTTTGCTAGGGTTTCTTGCAAATGTTTCTCGGGATACGTTCTCTTTGTTTGATGTTGCATCCTTTTGATAAACATAGTAAATCTGATAACTTTGTGGGTCTCCTCGGATACTGCTTTTGTATATCTTTCTCATGCTTTCCTATGGTTTGATGACTGCTCATGATGTTGTAGTAGCTTCTTGATAATCTCTCTTTTTGTGAATCAAAATGATGTGTGAACTGCTCGATTCTCTATGATTTGAGCACTCTCTTCCTTGGGTTTTGGAAAGTTAGCAGATTGGATTGTTGCTCCTTCTTTGATTCGATTAAGATGACCATGCTTGCTTGCTTGCTTGCTGATTCATGTTGGAGTTGTGTTTGTTTTGTTTGATGGATGGATATCTAAGCCTTCTATGACTGATCCTTCATTCAGATATTGCCTTGTTCTGTAAACAAGAAATAACCTTCGCACAATGTAGTTTTGTTTCTGTAAGGCGGCCTGCTGAATATTTAGTCTCTCGTGTGCAGCACTAAAGATGTTCCTTTTTTTTTTTTTAATTATGTGCTAGGGGGCGTGTACAATGGGATGAAGCTAATATAGTGGAAATTGAGTCTAACAAGCCTGTTAGGCAGAAAATCACTGAACCTAAGACACCCTACCACCCTATGATTGATGATGACGGTTTGTTTATTTTTCTTCATTTGCTTTGGAACTATGACACACTTTTGAGTTTTTGAGTATACATATATATGTTTATGAAAACGGTACATGTATTGTTTATATATGCTCTGAACATAATCACACCTAAAGCACTATTAAGTGAAAAATTATATGCTTTTAAAAGTTGTACACTACTCATCTAGGAAGTTAAAACTATTACTACCCCTTTCAGGAAAATCTTGTACTTGCTATTGGTTCGTTGATTTGAAAATCTGTCATTCTAGATGCAAGATCAGCTTGACATAGTTCTGATATTTATAATTCCGTGGAACATAATTTAAACATGCCTTCTCTTTCGTGGTGTTTCCTGATTGATCATACCAGGTTCTCTATCTCCGAGAGGAAGATCGTTTGATGAATGTGTCGATGATATGCAACGTGCGGAAGAACTGAGGAACGTTCTGAATGAGGCAGCAGCTTCGTCCAGTAGAAACACTAGCCAAGGGTCTGGTTCTGGTGGCTGGAGCTCGTCTGAGGAGGATGAAGCAGATCCAATGGATCAAGATGATGAAGGTGTTCCTCCTCGAAACCCAACAAAACATTAACTTTGATCTCATCTTCATATGTTTCTGTTTTTTGTCTAAAAAGATACAGATGTGGATGGTGAGAAAAACGCACGGTTCAACGAACACAGGAGAGTACATTACGATGAGTTTCGGAAGGTGAAGGAAATGAGGTCCTCAGGTTCTTTCTATGAAGAAGAAGAGGAAGAAGATAGCGCAAAAGGCAGTAAAACAGAGGCAACAACCTCACGGCACACCAAAGGCGTTAACAAAGAGGTAGATGCAGCCACGACAGCTTCATCCTCGAGTTGATATCTACCTCTGCTTAATCAAATGTGTACTCTCTCCTCCATGTTTTACAGAGTTACCTCTCGATAAATCTGGGGTTTACACCAATGTCAAAGCCTTTTAAAAAGGGAACAACAAAGAAAAAGAGTAAAAGACATTCTGAGTTATTTGTCCTTATATAGCGTTTTAGTGCAATTGCTTAAAATCACTTTGGTTGTCATCGTAATACCTTTTGTTTTTTTCAATTTCTGCAAGTTGTGTGTTTCGTTTAAAATTCTTTATGAATTTGTTATTATTGTCTTGTCTTTTGTTTTCGTTTATAGACAAACGGCTTGCTGCGGCGGGAATTTTCTGTGTACGATTTGCTCTGCAATGTGCAGTTATGCTTTGTGGTGGGAGCAAAATAAAAGAAGGCATGTGGAGCCTCATACTACGGTTCAAGTGATAAGAGTACCATTAAAGGGGATGCTTAAGCACCAGCTCCTATAGCTCCAAATTAATCATTGGTTTTTGTACTGTTTGCAGATTTCATTAACACGTGGCGGTCCACAAATGGTTTGTTTATATTTTTTTTTTAATCAGGAAAAACATTTCAAATGGAATGCTAAGGTTAATGGTGCTCTAAGACGATTAGAGAAAAAGAGATAAGAAATAAACTTTAGTCTCGGGTTTTTGGTTTGAAGGTCGAGTTCAAGATACTATGACATGTAGTATGTTAAAAAAAATGCTAAACTTTTGTTGCACTTATTTTATATATATAAATTTAACATTCACTCAAAAAATATTTTTTAAAAAAATTAAACTATATTTTAATAGCACTTTAAAGCGCGCGAGATTATTCTAACAAAATTCTAACTTTTGATATTTCATTTTTTGTTGTGTTAATATTTCCTATTTTTGGTACATATATACTTTAAAATTTATTAAATTTTAACCGTTCATAAGACATGCTATATTTCTATGTTTTCAATTTTGTATAAACGATTTATTTGCAAAAGTTAAAATTTGAAATGTGTTGATAATTTTATTGGATATAAATATAATAATATAAATTTTAGCATGCTTATATACTACAATTAATCATCAAATGTGATATATATTTTCATTATATTAAATATTTTAATTTCATTTAATGAATGTAATTTATATAATGAAAATACATTAAACTAATTCATTAATTTAATATGTTTTTGATGAAATAAAATATTTTAGCTTTATTTATTGTGGTAGCACAAAAAGCTTTATTGTTGTGGAACTCACTATTTATAAGTGGTTTCAAAGAAATCTAGTTAGTATATCTTCTAGAATAATATTCAAATAGTATAATCTCAAGCCTAATGTAATGTAACAGATATTATACGTGTGGTGGGCTCATATTTAGGATTAGTAACCAAATATAATGTCATTTATTTATCTCATTTATCAATCGGAAATTAAAGGGAAGAACATTTTCTATCTTAAAAAAATTGTCTTGCTTAACACTTTTCTAAAAGAAAAGTATACCCTTGTAACATATGAATATGGATCTATATGAGGTTAATGATCTTCAAAACAGTTGCCATTTATTTATTTTTCCTTAGAAAGGTGATTAAATAGGCTGGGGGCGGGGAGGGGATCAAATGACCATAAACTTAGCTTTCCTACCCAAAATAGCACCCAAGATTCAAAATCACCTAAATATGTTTCATTTAAAAAAGGTGAATTACGATAATATTCGTCGACTTATGCCCTAACTATATATTTTTAAAAAAGAAATTAGAGAGAAACTGCAGCATATCATCACTCATGAAACGAAGCGCAAGAGCACATTCTCTTGGCTGGACTGAGATCGTATCAAACCCGACTGTATACAGTTTATATCATCCTTCATCTTCTCCAATATTCCTACAACATCATCAACTAATAGGACAAACTGACTGTCCCATAGAGTTAAGACTCTCCTTTGCTGAATCTGTCCATTGGATGGTCTCTATCTTGTCTGTGAACTTAAATTTGTTCACCAGCTCAGTACTACTGTCCCATATCAAAACTGCAGAGAAATTTAAAGACTCTGCACCAGCTACAAAATGCCCATTCAGGGAAACCGCCACACAGTTCAAAGTTTTAGGCATCCACTAATATACAATCATGCGCGAGTGAGTGCACGTGTAGACATTATAGACCATGAAAATGCATCCCACCAAGTACACATAGTTCATTGCAGCTACATGTCCCTTCCAAGCAATGATACTGATTTCAACTTGCATAGACCTCCTATGTTGCTGCAACCTAATAAGAGCACCATCATATCCAGTGATATGGTCTTTTACCCATGGTAACCAGAACTGTAACATACAACCCAACTGGTCTCATTCTCTGCAACCCTTTAAAAATACCATCAATTGTGAACATCCAAGTCCTGCATTTGACCTCAAGGCTTGGGTGCTCTCTGGTGCCTATGGTTGGGTTTTCGGTGTGGGAACTAAACTAAGGTGTGTGTGGTATTCATAGGTAAGGGAAATGACTAAGGAGAGGGTTTAGGTCGTGGGTGGCAAGCAGGAAGTCCCCTGGCCGCCTAAAATAACCAATGGGAGGCAGATTGGTGTGCAGCTACAAATCTCTCCAATTAAAAAAGCTTTGTGGCCAGTGACCAAACCAACCAATAGGAAATCAACAAGAGCTGCTTGGACGTGGTCCAGTCAATAAGAGACACAAGTACAGCTTCTGGAAGGAGGAGAGCAAGCAGTTGCATCCTCCAGCACCTCCTGGACACACAGAAACGCCGTAAATTGACCCTAACGAGCCACATTTAATTCTAAATGTCTCGTTATCTGATCCGGATTGATGGAAATGTTTCTCCTTGGCGAAAACCTTGATTTCATAGACCAAAACACTTCTAAAATAATTTTAAGTTTATCATACCCTAATAACTTAAATCATCGAAATGATCCAAGATGAACCGCGAGCGTTTCTGACCTCCTAAATTTCCCGAAGAATCTTACGGTACCATTATTTCTTAAAAACCTCAACTTCAAATGGAAGCACTGTGGGAACCAAAATTCGCACTGTTGATTTTAGTGAACAGAGGAAAACAAAGAAAACCCTACTTTCTTTGAGGTCCAGATTTTTTGCAAAAGCCAACGACAAGTAATCAAATAAACGCAGAAAAATATGAAAAGATAACAAAATGAATTAAGAAAAGTTTGATCTTTATTTCAAATTCTCGTAAGAGCATAGCGATTATTACAACAGATTGTAAAAGCTTCTGCTGCAAGAGCTGTAAGCGAGTTTTCTAGTTCTACCACATAAAACCTTGAACTTAGTTGAGTCGCAACTCAATAACAAGATAAGAAAAAGATAAGAAAAAAGTTTTGTTGATTTCGAACTGAATCTTATGGAAGGCTGCCTACGTACCCCTTTCGAGGATCAAGCCGAACGTAGTTCAATTAAAAGAGTGGAACAAGAGATCAAACTGCCTATGCGAGTTCATCTAGTAATCGAGTGATAATCATAGAAACTAAGCTTGTCGAGAGTATAGCCTAAGGTTTATGAGTGAAAAGAGTTATAAGAGTCTAAAAAATTGTCCCCTATGCTCCTCGCTTTGATCTTCTTTATATACACCTCCAAGGTCGGTCATCTTTCCTTTTCCGCCCTTGATTTCAGTTTATCTCTTGCCACAATATTTCCTTATCTTCTCGACCTCCAAGCTTGGAAACTTTGCATTTATCCTCTTTTTCCCTTTTACTTATTCCAGCTGAGTAAACCTTCATTGAATATGGGCCTTATCCCGAATTAAATCATAAGTGTGCTTTTATCGTGTTTAGGCAGTTTCGAGCCATTTTACGACTTACGCATATTTACGATTATTCTCGGAAAAATCATTGATTTATCCGAAATCTGTTTTCGTTTTGTTGGTCCTATCAACCTAGTCGTATATGGATAAAGTGGCTTTAAGCTAACCATTATCATCTTGATGACTGGTTCAAATTTTTACGTAAAAACAAATCTTACTTTTTTTTATCGTAAATCTCAATGGAAACTCTGATTGAGACGAAACGAAAAACGTTTCGATC